>JAQZBX010047556.1:0-20436 GCA_029593785.1 Cabassous unicinctus
TCAATTAAAATGAATCTAGATATTTTCCTGAATGATGGACCTGTTTCTAAAATGATCACATATAACTGTGGTATCTAGTTGTGGATAGCATTTTGGAGGTTGTGTGCAGACTCCTAATGGGCTATTTTCCCTATTGGAGCTGAGGGAGTTCTTATGAAAAAATAAATACAAATTATACTCCATAATTTTAAAGAACTCCACAAATACATTCTTCATCTTCCCAACATCCAGAAGCACTAGGTCAGGTTAAGTTGCTCTTCAAAGATGAGATTAAGGCTGGTTTATGTTGGGTAACTTTCTACAAGTCCCAAGCATGTTGGGTGATGATGTACCTCTGATGACAAATGGATGTCTCCATTTACCATGAACCTTCATCTCTCACATTCACCATGCAATGAGATCCTAACATGTATCCTTGCTTCTGCTTTATACTCCAGCTTTCTTTTCTATTTTTAATTGATTTTTTTTTATTTTAAAGAAGCTTTAAATGTTACATAAAAAATATAGGGTATTGTCATATGCCCCACTCCCTCCCTCTCCCACACTTTCCCACTTTAACAACATCTTTCATTAGTGTGGTACACTTGTTACAATTGATGAACACATATTGGAGGATTGCTACTAGCCATGGACTACAGTTTACATTATAGTTTACATTCTCTCCCACAAAATTCTGTAGGTTATGATAAAATATACAATAGCCTGTATCTGTCACTGCAATGTCATACAAGACAACTCTAATGTCCCAAAAAATGCTCCTATATTACAACTATTCTTCCTTCTCTCATCCCTCAGAACCTCTGGTGACCACTGCCTTAATATCAATGATAAGAGTTCTTCCATTGCTAGAAAAATAATAAGTATGTAGTAGAATAATAGTAAGTCTACTTTAGTCCAGTGTTCATTCGCCAATCTTGAGGATTTTGGGATGGGATGCTCCTTCTGCTTCTAATTTAGAAGGAGCTTAGATGCCATGGGGCAGATGGAAGAAACTATCTTGCCTGCAGTTGAAGACTCTCTCTGTTGCTTAAGATGAGTGTTGCCCATCATCATCTCCTTGTTAGTTGTCCTGGAGATTTGCAACTCTGTTGAGATTCAGGGCTCAACTGACACGTGGACAGACCAAAGATTTAAGTCTCTTGGACATACATTTATCAAGTATGGTATTAATTATATGTTCAAATGAAAGGACCAAGAAAGGCATGTGTAAGAAAACTATAAATGAGTCTAGTCTAACTCTGTTACACTGGGGAACATAAATTCCAATAAGTCCCAACTGACAGGATGATGAATTCCTGAGATGTCTGCCCTACTTATAGTTTCTGGATGTCTCTAGAGCCCTCAGGAGTCCTGCTATTTGAGGCACTGTTTACTGTGGCAATCAATGAAATTCTGCTGAGACATAAATAAGCTTAACCTAAGGAATGACCTCCCTACTCACTTAAAAACTCTTTTGCATTTACCATTGCCCTCTTTTTTTCAAGGTCTTTTTCCAGATGCATTGCTAGTTGGCACTAGATAATAATCCCTTAGTGCCAGTGAGGTTCATCCCTGGGAGTCATGTCCCACACTGGGGGAGGGAGGGGAAAGTAGTGCATTTATATGTTTAATTTGGTTTAGAGAGAAACCACACTTGAGCAATGAATCATTCAGAAGATAACTCTTAGACAATATGTAATACTAGGCTAGGTTTTGATTTCACAAGAAAGGGCTCATAATAGAATCATGAATATCAAGTGCCCAGTGTATTGGTCTGTCTTCCTTCACTAGGCACTGCTCTTGTACTCGGGTGATTCTTACTGCCCTATTAGATAATGTAGCAGAACTCCCAAGGATGGGAATTCAATATTCTTTTGGTTATTTTGTGGATTTCCACTCACTGAGACAATGCCCCATGAACATTGAACATATTCATATGACTTAGAGGCATGCCCCAGGTGAGCCCCTTCCCATGCATTCCCCTATCATTGACACCCCACAACAGTGATCCTCCCCTGCCACAGTTGTGACACTTCTATGATCCAAAACCTCTCCAAAAATGAAGCCAATAAAATAACCAAATAAAATTAAGAAAATGAATTATTAATAATAGCTTTAAAATTAACAAATATAATACAAAAAATGAAATAATAAAGCAAAAGATTTTTATACATTGTGTCTTTCATCACTGTAAGGTCTGTTGTCTTGTGTGTACAGTGACATTTTCTTCCATATATTCACCCAGTGTCTTATTTTTTTCATTTCATATTCTAAAAAGAATTAGCTTACAGCAAAGTCACATAGAGTATGTAGATAAATCCCATATACCCAAACCCATCCCCCTTTCTTCCCTCCCCTATTAATAACATTTTACATGCAGATGGCACATTTGTTACAATTGATGCACAAATATTGAAGCATTGCTACTAACCACAGTCAATTGTTCACATTATTGTTTACATTTTTGACCATACACTTTTATAGGTTTTGACAAAATTGGAAATGGCCTGTATCCATTACTGTGAGATCATGAAGAACAGTTCTAATGTCCTAAAAAGACCTTATGATCCATATATTCTATTCTTCCATCCCCTCCTCTTGGAACCTATGGTAACCACTAAGTTTGAATTTTTGAAGAATAAGATTCATAGTTACTTGCAATAATATTGAGGGCTTGACATATTGTTTTGTTTTCTTTTATTAAATACTGCCTATGTTCTTGAGGGATTCTTGTCCCTCTAATTGAGAACACAGCAGGACTCCTCAGGATGGGAATTAATTACTTTCTTGTTTATTGTGTGGGTCTCCACCCACTGATATAACCCACTATGAGAACATCAACACTTACATATTCCAAAGAAACCTCCCCCAGATGCACCCTGTCCCACATACCCCGCCTCCAGCTAACCTCCTCCACCAGTAACCCTCCTCTGCCATATTTGCCAAAAGTACATTCTCATCCTTGTAGTTCTAACCACAGATTTGCAAATACTCAGAATTCACCAGCTTCTTCCTCTGACCTGCACCCAGTTCCATGGATAGTCAAACCCAACTCCCCATCCTACTTCCACTCACAGACCAGCACCACCCAACCCAATCACATCATTGCCCCACTGTCATGCCCATCCACTGCACAATTAAGCCCTTCTAACTTATGACCTCACTGATATGAATTAATCAAATTAAGCAGACTCACAGAGCTAGAGTTTGGAAGATGGTTTATCAGGAGACAGAAAGGAGGTAGAGGATGGTGAACTTGTTTTGCTTTTTTAAATCCAGTATTAGAATTGTTAATATTTTAAGCAATTCCTCAAAGAAAAATATACTCAATGTTATAAGAGTTTACTGAGTCCTTCAGGCTGGATCTTTTAATTAAGTATTGGAAATTCAGATCATCATAAATGAAAAAGTTATGTGAAGACAACTATCCTGCATCAGTCTTCCTTTGTCAGCTTGCAGTGTATAAGTGAAAACATCTGCTTTGAAATTCCTTGCCTCTTTTATTCACATTTATAGTTTTATCTCACAAAGATAGACAAAGTTAGTCTTGATAATAATTAAAGTTAGGTTAGAGCAGCATTGGACAGTTTTTCTAAGAAAAAACCAAATACGTAAAGAGAAATAGGCTTTTAGGTTTGTTGCTTGTAAAATTGAATAATTTTGTAAAAGGTGAATAAAGTGTACTTTAAATGTGCTTTAAAGACACATTTCTTTGCATTGGAGTAATGTACTTTAAAGAATTTTACTTGTTAAAAAAAGAATGGGAAGAAGACAGCAGAACAGATTTGAATGGCATCCAAAATATAATTATAATATATTACAAACCACTTCACGACATTACTTTTGCCTATTTGGTTGAAAAGAACATTTTTTTTAAAAAAAAAACTTTTGTAAAAAGCTGACCCTAAAACCTGAATACTACTTTTTATATTGAAAATCAAAATTATTAGAATCCTTCCTATAAAATTGTCCATACATCTTGATAACTTCAACTTGGAACTCTTCCAGATATTTAAGGAAGAAATTATACCAAGTGTAAGCAAACTTTTCTAGACAATAGAGAAAACATTTTCAATATTCCTTGACCCCAAAATCTGTAAACAGCATCACAAAAAAGAAAACAAAAGACCAATCTTTGTCATAAATTTCTTGCAAAAATCATGAAATGATATTAGAAATAAAGTCCAGGAATGTATGAAAGGATAATTAACTACCAAATCTGGTGGTTTATTGAAAGAACAAAGGCTGATACCTTAGATGAGAGCATGGAATTTAGAAAGCAACATGCCAACAATAGGTGTGCTCATTGTTTTAATTCTCTGTGTACAGAGCTAAGAAATAGATGTATAAATGCATCTGTATCTATTTTGATATCAATTTATATATGAATATGAATTTGTATATGAGTATGTTATGTGTAGATGTGTGTTTATACACATATTTTATCTCTACATCTATCTAGCTCTCTAGATATACATTCTTTTGGTTAATATACCTTATAAGAATGGAGACTATATAAGATATATTTATTGTCATTATAACTTTCAAAGAATGTGTAACCATAATATATATTTAACTCCTAAAACTCAATAAAAAAGGCAGAAATCTGTAAGAAAAATGGGAAAGTAACATTAGTGAGTATATTTCTCAGTCAGGTGTAGCTACAATATTCATGCCTAGAAAATATACCCTAAATTTTCTGAGCTATTAACCATATATATTTATTTCTTGCTTATGGGTCTTCAGTGTGGCTGGGGAGGTTTGCTTAGGGAGGAAATGGGTTCAGTTACGTTCCATGTGTTTTGCAGCTTCCCTACCTTGGGAATGTTCTTTTCATCACAGAGGGAAATTACCAAGCCAATCACGCCTTTAAACTTCTAGTCATAAATGATATTACACCAACCCATAATTAATTGGTGAATGTAAGTCAGATGATGTCCAAATCCATATTCAGTGGGGTAGGGAAAAAAAGACATGGCAAGGAAAGGGAGGAAAGGACAAGGTTTCATATGACTGTTAAACATATAAAATGATGTTCAACTACATTAGTTAACTGTGAAATAAAAATTAAAGTTATAGTGAGATGCTACAAAAGACCCACTAGAATAGTAAAATTAAAATGACAGAAAATAACAATGAAACAATTTGAAATCTCACATATTGTGGTGATAGTGTAAACTGAAATAGTTTGGCCGTATCTACTACTGCTGAGCAAATACATATACTTTTACCAGCAGACATACTATATCTCAGTTTACACCTATTTTCCAGCATCCTTTCTCTCTTTAGATCACTCTCAAATGTCATAGATGAAAATGTATACTGTTATATAGTGTAAATTCCAGCAATTACTCTCCTAGATATATTCCCCAAAGAAATGTACATAATAAGTTCCAAAAGACATGCTAAAGATATACATAATTGCACTGTCATAATAAAAAAAATCTAAAAAAATACATTTTTCCACCAAGAGCAGACTGGTGTTATATATTAAGGTATGTTAATAAAATGTTCATAGTAGCATTCTTCACAATAGCCAAAAGATGGAGACAATCCAGGTGTCCATGAACTGATGAATGGATAAACAGATTGTGGTGTATACCCATGACGGAATACTTTGCAGCTGTAAGAAGAAATAATGTCATGAAGCACATGATGACATGGATGAACCCAGAGGATATTATGGTCAGTGAAGCAAGTCAGACACAAAAGGACAAATACTATTATGATTACACTATTATGAACTAAATATATTGTATAAACTCATGGAGTTGATAATTAGAATACAGCTCAGCAGAAAATAGAATGAAGGTGAAGAATGGAAAGCTGAGGGGTAATCTGTGTGGAATTGGTATAAAAGTTTATTTGCAAATCTTTGGAAATGAGTGGAAATGGTGAGAGCACATCATGGAGTTTGTGACTAGCAGCGATATTGTATGGGTATGAGAGTGGGTGAAAGAAAAAGTCTAAGGACATATATAATACTAGAAGGTAGGCTAAAAAATGTAACCTGGGACTGCATAACATAGTGAAACCTCAGGTGAAATACAAATATGGGTAATATTGCATATGTAAACTGATTTTACAAAATACAAATACAAATAAACTAGAGAGGAAGAAACCGAATAGGAGCTATGAATGGCAGGGGAAGCATAGAAAGATTGAGAGTTGATGAGTTTTTTGTTTGTATGTTTGTCTTTTGTTATTATTATTATTGGAATCATGAAAATATTTTAATAATGATTGAAATGATTAATGCTCAACTATGTGACAATACCGAATACCATTGATTGTATACTTTGAATGGACATATGCTTTATTAAAATGTATTGATAAAATTTATTTGTTAAAAAAATTTTCCTATCAGAGAGCAAAATGTTTTATAGATTATGTTGTCTTTTCAATATAGAGAAAATAATATTGGATATTTCTCACACCATATTTAAAAGTATACTTCAGAAATGTTAAAAAATATAAAGTTATGGAATGAGAATATTCGATTAATAGGTTTTTTGACCTTGAAATTAGGGAAAGTTTTTTCAAAAACTGTTAAAACATATATTAATGGTTAAAAAACGATGAGTTTGACCGCAGCAAAATGAAATATTTATTTTCATAGCATTTTACTACAAATTTACAGATGTTTTCCAGTCTGAGAGAAAATACTAGCACTGTCTGAACAAATACAGACTACAGAAATACCTGCAAATTCACAAGAAGTTGGAAAAACCATTGAAAAAAGAATAATGGTTGTGAAATGAGCGTTTCATACTAGGTAGTCCAATGGCTCAAAAAGTATATGAAGATTCACTCAATGGTATATGTAATGTAAGAAATGAAAATTATAGCAATGATCTACTACTTTACTGCCATATCATCTACAGAACTGAGTCACATAACAAGTATGAGAGAATATGAGAAAACTGGAAAGCCCAGGAACTAACTGAGGGGTGGATAAACAGGTACAGACATTGTGTCATACAATCTGTCAGTAATTATGCAATACAGTCTGAATTGACCTATGTACTCTAAGTCTCATTTTGGGTTTTTATCCAAAAAAAGAAACATCATGCTCACTTCCAAAAAGAGATCCTATATGAGGATATTTATTACATCATTAATAGAGATTTAGGGCAACCTAGGTATCTACCCATAGTCAAAGAGATGTGAAATATGCTGGATGTTAAGGCTCTGAAACACTGTAGAATATCATGTGCAGTTAAAAGCAATGCATTAGTTGTACATATAGCAATATAAATCACATAATCACAGATTTGAGTAAAACACTAAGAAACAGAACTAGTCCTATAACACAAGTAGTCTTAAGGAAAAGAAAAATACCAACATCCAATTCCAAAATACATGTATATTTAAAAATAAGTACATGATATAAATATATAAATGTAAATAAGGAATGGATTAAGAATTGTGAACCAACAGTAAAGAATGTGTAGGTGCCTAGAGTTTTCTTCCCATAGGCACCAAGGACTGTTAGCTGGGGTCTGGTCAGTGAGAAGATGTGCTTGAAGGTCATGCCTGCAGGCACACAGATAGCTACGTCAAAAGTTTCCCATGAACAAGTTGCAAGATGCCCAGGAGTTCTAAGATTCAGAATCCCTTAAAAAGTGCAGCCCCAAAACTGCCCTTTGACATCTCACCCAGGAGGGGATGCTCTGCCTGGTGTTGTATTTTACCCAGGACCTGGTGGTGTATTGTAACCTGGGAGGGGCTGTTGTTAGAAAGCTTCATACAGGTGTTATTCCAATTTTGACTGTGGCTGGATGTTGAATGGTATTTCCCAGCCTTGTGAAAGATCAGATGTTGGTGTTCCCCTCGGTTTGGTGAGCTTGTACATACATGTGTCATTACTTACTTTCTTATTAACTATTTGGTGGCTTGTGAATTTCCACAACAGTCGGACCCCTGTTTGTTGCTCACAAACCACACGTTTTCTTAGTTACTAATAAGCAGCTATTTCTATGTACTATTTAACCTTAAATATGTATTAATTGTTTTAGTGAATGAGTGTACATATACTTTTATTTTTCCTTTATGCTATCTAATTGGTCTATTTCATTTACTTAAATAAAGCTTTCTTTTAGTTAGTATTCTGAATTTCTGCCTCTTCCTTAGCAGAACAGTACATCTGCAAGGGAATAATACATTGGAGTAGATCTTAGTGAGAGGAGAAAGTAGAAGTGGTGGTAAGAGAAATCTGAGAAAAAAGGGAGAGAAGTCAAACATAAACTAACCATAATTGTTGGAAACCATATGAACAATATAATGCTATTCTTAAAGTGGGAATTACAATGGATATAATAAAGTAGTTAAAACCAAATGATAATTGCATTGTTTCCTAAATTTTCTTTACTGAAAAATTTTAAAAAGGAAAACATCACATATATTTTATATTCACATGCAAAATTATTTTTATAATAGTTTTACTAAAATAGTTTCCAAGAACTAAAAATAAAACTCTAATATGGTCAGCACATACATAAATTTATCAGTTTATAAAGTTATGTCATGCACTTCAAATATTTTACAAATAATTGAAACATCACCAATATCATTGAAGAATTATTTTATTCATCTTCAGAACCATTTCCAAATTTTCTTTCCTACTTCTAGATCACTAATTTCTTGAAGCAGGCATGTGCTCTTTAATCCACCATGTATGACTATTTCTATGTGTTATACACTGTTTACAAAATGTATGTGTCATTATATTTTTATGTATATATTAATTAATCATAGTTATTTTTTCCTTACCCATTTAATTAAAGTAAAATTTTTATAACATTTTTCAACTGAAATGCTTCTGTAATGGCTATCAGCATTCATTTATTTCTCTTTGGGAACATGAATGAGAATTTCTCTACATTAGAGATGTTGAATTGAATTTGCTGGATTTTAGGGTGTGCATATTTTCACCTTTATTACATCCTGTCAAATTATTTTTCAAGTTGTGCTAAGGACAATGCCTCTTAACCTGCAGTAGAGGTTGAAACACAGATTCTCTTCATACAGTTAAGTGATCTTAACTTGAAAGGGCATAACTTGGATATTGCTTTATATAATCATGTTAATGATTTATTATATGAATTTGTAATAACAGAAAACATATTGACAAAGAAAAATGAAATTGGAAGAATCAAGTTACCTGACTTTAAAGCCTACTACAAAGTTACAGTGGTCAAAATTGCATGGTATTGGCTCTGGGATAGACATACTAACCAATAGAACCAAACTAAGAGTTTTATATATATCCTCACATATATGGTCAACTGATATTTGACAAGGCCAAAAAGCCCAATGAACTGGAATAGACTGGCCTCTTCAACAAATGGTGCTGGGAGAACTGGATATGCATATCCAAAAGAGTGACAGAGGATCATCATCTCCTGCCCTACACAAAAATTAAATCAAGATGAATCAAAGACCTAAATAAAAGAGCCAAGACCATAAAACTCCTAGAATTTAAGGAAGTATCTCAAAGATCTTGTAGTAGGACCTGGTTTCATAAACTTTACACCCAAAGCATGAGTTACAACAACAACAAAAATAGATAAATGGGAACTCCCCCAAATTAAAAAGTGTTGTGCTTCAAAGGAGTTTGTCAAGAAAGTGAAAATGCTGTCTACTCAGCGGGAGAAAATATTTGGGAACCACTTATCTGATAAGGGCCTAATATCAAGCAGGTATAAAGAAATTCTACACCTTGAAAATAAAAAGACAACCTAATTAAAAAATGAGCAAGGGATTTGAATAGACTCTTTTCAAAAGAGGAAATACAAATGGCTAAAAAGCACATGAAAATATGTTCAACATCATCAGCTATTAGGGAAAGGCAAATCAAAACTACAATGAGATATCATCTCATTGACTATTAACTATCAGACTATTAACTATCAGAGAACTATAAGTGTTGGAGAGGATGTAGAGGAAAGGGAGCCGTCATTCACTGCTGGTGGGAATGTAGAATGGTGCAGCCATTGTGAAGGACATTTTATCAGTTCCTTAGGAAGCTAAATATAGAACTGCCATATGACCCAGCAATCCTGCTGCTGGGTATATACCCAGAAGAATTGAAAGCAGGGACACAAACAGATATATGCACAATGATGTTTATAGAAGCACTATTCACTGTTGCCAAAAGTTGGAAGCAACCCAAATGTCCATTCAACAAATGAATGGATACACAAAATATGGTATATATATATATATATATATATATACACAATGAAATATTACTTAGCTGTGAGAAGGAATGCTGTGTTGACAATGGTATAACATGGATGAATCTTGAAGAACTTATGTTGAGTGAAGTAAGCTAGTTATGAAAAGACAAATATTCCTTGACTGCACTGATAGAACCTAGCAAATTGAATAGACTCACTGAGCTAGGGTCTGGTAGAGAGTTATCAGAGGACTGAAAGGGATTAGGGTGTGGTGAGCTGATGCTCAATATAGACAAAACCCATGATAAAGTGGGAGGGGGTAGTCTGGCAGTGGATGTGGATGATGGTGGTGTAGGGATGTCAGTGGGGTAGGTGGTGCTGGCATTTGAGGGTGAACAGTGTGTATGAGGGTTGTGTTCAACTACCCATGGAATTGGGAGAAGGCCTGGAGGAAGGGACAATTGAACTCTGGGGATTTGAAGGCCTTTGGTTGAAATTACAGTGGTGGAAATGTTCTTTGCCAAATATGGCAGAGAAGGGTCCCTGGTTCAGGGAGTCTGCAGTCTGGAGATACGTAGGAAAGGTTGCATCTCAGGTGTGCTTCTATGAAATATGAAAGTGTTCATTTTGTCAAAGGTGTTATCTCAGTGGGTGGAGACCCAAACAATAAACAACAAAATATTAAACTTGCATCTTGGGGAGTCCTGCTACATTCTCAAATAGAGGGAAAAGAATCTCTTGAGTAAATAGGTAGTGGCTAGTAAAAGATAACAGACTAGCAAGTCAAGCCCTCAATGTTAATGCATGTAACTATGAACTTCATATTTCAAAAACTGAAGCTTAGTGGTTGACATAGGTTATGGGGGGAGAGGGATGGATGAATGGGTGAAACACAAGGCATTTTGAGTGAATTGGAATTATTCTATATGATATTGCATTGATGGATACATGCCATCATACATTTTGTCAGAACCTATAAAAATGTATAGTGCAAAATGTAAACCTTAATGTAAACCATTGACTATGGTTAGTAGGGATGCTTCAATATTGCTCATTTGTTATTCTAACAAATGCACCATATTCACATAGGCTGTTATTGGAAGGCAAGCATATGGTGGGAGGGAGGAAGTATATTGGAATCTCCTATATTTTCTATAGGACTTTTCTGTAACCTAAGGCTTCTTGAAAACTAAAGTGAAAAAAATAAGACACTGGGGGAACATACAGAAGAAATTCTCAATATACATTAATGATAACAGATCTTATGATGATGAAGTCCCAATGGAAAAAAATATTTTTAATTATTTAGTATTTCATTTTATTATTATTACTATTATTATCATTATTATTTTTGGCCAAGGGTCAAATTTGACATTCTTTTTAAAAATATGTATTTTTATTTATACTTAAAAGATGCTTAGATTACATAAACTGTTATGTAAAAAAAAAAATAAGGTATTCCCATATGCCCCACTCCCCAGACCTCTGACTTTTCCCCACTTTAAACTATATTACATTCTCTCCCACTCAGTTCTGTAAGCTATGGCATGACATATAATGGCCTGTATCTGTTACTGTAATATCATCCAGGTCAATTCCAAGTCCTGAAAATGCCCCCAGAATACACCCATTTTTTCCTCTCCCTGCCCTGAGAACCTCCAGTGGCCACTGCCTCCACATCAATGATATAAGTTCTTACATTGCTAGAATCACAATAAGTCTATGGTAGAATGCTAATAAATCTACTTTAGTCCATAGTTCATTCCCCCATCCTGAGGATTCTGAGATGGAGATGCCAACTCCACCTTTAATTGAGAGAGGGCTTCAGTCCCAGATGGCAGATGGATGGACTCTCTTGTTTGCAGTTGTAGACTCCTTTGGTTCCTTGGGATGGTCATTGTCCATCATCATCTCTTTATTAGTTGTCCTGAGTGAGTCCAATGAACTGGGGAGTAGGTGTTGCTACTTCATTGAGATTCAGGGCCTTGCTAGTACAAGGACAGCCCAAAGATTTAAGTCTCTTACATGTTCACCTATCAACTCTATTACTAATTAGAGGTTCAAACGGAAGGGTCAGAAGAGTCAAGTGAAGGGAAACCACAAATAAGTCTAACTCTGCCACATGGGGGAGCATGAATTCAAAAGCAGGGCCAACTTCTCTCTAAGCCAAACTCAGCATATGAATGCATTACCTTCCCCCCAACGTGGGACATGACTCCCGGGGATGATCATCCCTGGCAATGAGGGATTAATACCAAGTGCCAACTGGCAGCACAACTGGAAAAAAACCTTGAATACAAGGGGGAAAAGGTAAAGACAAATGAGTTTATGTGGCTAAGAGACTTCAAAGAGAGGCAGGAGGTCATCTCAGAGGTAACAGCTTACGCACACCTCTGTAGGATCTCATAGAACACCAAAGTGGATATCACTCCACACAGAGGGACTCCTGAGGGCTCTGGAGACACCCAGGTCCTATATAAGGGGGGATAGCCCCAGAGATTGATGCCTTATCAGTGGGTTCTACTTTGGAATCTGTGCTCCTGAGAGTGACAGAGTTCGAATCAAATAAGTCCTCCGTGCACATGGTCCATCAGTCCCTTCTATTCAAATCTATATATGATGCTGGAGTTTGCAGGTGTACTTCCAGAGACTGGAGCCTCTGGCCTGCCTATGTGCCAGCTGTGCCTGGAATCTCGGTGGAGCTGCAACTCCTACTCTACAGCTCAATGTACTCACCCAAGTCACCTGGTGAGGAGACTATGATGATGGACAATGACCATCCCAGGGAAGGGAGAGAGCCTGCAGCTGCAGGTGGGATAATCCCATCCACCATATCCATGGGATATAAGCCCCTCTCACTTGGAGATGGAGTGGACATCATCATTCCAGTCCCCTCAGGATTGGGGGAAGAGCTATGGACTAGAGTGGACTTAATGGTTTTCTGTCATAGACATATTGTGATTCAAGCAATGGAAGAAATTATAACAGTGAAGTGGAGCCAGTGGCCACTAGATGCTTTTGGGGCAGGGAGGGGAAGGGCAGTTGTAATACAGGGGCTTTTTCAGGGCTTGGGGGTTGTTCTGAGTGACATTGTGGCGACGGATATAGGCCATTTTACATCAGCATATACCATGCAGAACTGTGTGGGAGAGAGCGTGGTCTACAATGTGAACTGTGGTCTATGCTTAGTGGCAAAGCCCCAGGATGTGTATATCCATTGCAAGTGATGTGCCACACTAATGAAAGATGTTTATGTGAGATGTTATGGGAGGTATGGGAAGTGGAGATCATGGGAATCCCTGTAATTTTTGTGTAACATTTATGTAATCTAAGCATTTTAAAAAATATATATGAAAAAAACATTTAGTAAGCAAATGCACATATACACATATATATTTATATATCATTTTACAAATATTGGTTTGTATTGTGAAAATTTTGATTTTTACCCACAATTAAAAAAAAGTAACTGGCAAGGCACCAATCTCCTGAGTTTTTGCCCTGACTATAGTTTCTGGGTGTCTCCAGAGCCCTCAGGAGCCCTGCTATATTAGGTAGTCTTTACTTTGGCAGTCAATGAGATTCTGCTGAGATGTGCAGAAGTGTAACCTCTGGAATGACCTCCCAACTCACCTTGAAGTCTTGTAGCCATATAAACTCGTTTGTCTTTACATTTCCCCCCTTTTGGTCAAGGTCTTTATCCAGTTGCATTGCTAGTTGGTGCTTGGTACTAATCCCTGAGTGCCAGGGAGTCTTATTCTTGGGAGTCATGTCCCACACTGGGGGGATGGTAATGCATTTATATGCTGAGTTTGGCTCAGAGAGGCAACATTTGAGCAACAAGGAGGCTCTCAGCTGGTAACTCTTATGCACCTTATGATACTAGGCTAAGTTTTAATTTCAAAAGTAAAAGTTCATAAGTACAGTCATCAATGTCAAGGGCCTGTCAATGGACTATTCTACTTCACTAATCATTGTCATTGTACTTGGAGAATTCTTGCTCTCCCATTAGAGAATGTGGCAGAGCTCCCCAGGATGGGAATTTGATATTCTTTCAGTTATTGTGTGAATCTCCACCCACCGTGACAATCCCCTATGAACACTTTAACACATTTTTATGCTTTATATGATGCCCAAAGTGAACCTCTTCCCATGTATTCCCCATCACCGACACCCTACACCAATGATCCTCCCCTGTCATAGTTGTAACCCTTCTGCCATCCAAAACTTCTTCAAAAATGAATCGAACAAAATAACCAAATACAATTCATAAGAAAATGAAATAATAATGATAGTTTTACAAATAAGAAATAAAATACAAAAAATTTTTAAAAATGAAAAATTGAAATAATAAAAAATAATGAAAAAATTTTTAAAAAATTTTTTGACATTATGTCTCTCATCACTGTAAGATCTGATGTCTTGTATATACAGTGACATTTTATTTTGTTTATTTCCCAGTGTCTTGCTTTTTCATTTTGTCTTCAAAGAGGTTTTTGGTTACAGAAAATTCATGTACAAAATGTAGGGGATTCCCATATACCCATCATCCTCCCCCTTTTCCCCTTTCCCCTTTTAAAAACATTTTATATATGGATAGTACATTTGTTACAATTGATGTACAAATATTGAAACATAGCTACTAACCATGGTCAATGGTTTACATTATGGTTTACATTTTGGACCATACAGTTTTATAAATTTTGATGAAATTTAGCATGATCTGTATCCATCATTGCAAGATTATGTAGAACACTTCCATTGCGACAAAATGCCCCGTGTTCCATGTATTCTATCCCTCCCTCCTCCTTCCCTTGGGCCCATGGCAACCACCAAGCTTCACTCCTTGAAGGAAAAGATTCATAGTTACTTGCAACAACATTGAGGGCTTGGCATACTGGACTGTCCTCCTCTATTGGGCACTGCTTACACTCTAGAAAGTCTCCTGCTCCTCTATTTGAGAAGATAGGAGGACTCCCCAGGATGGGAATCCATCAATTTCCCGCTCATTTTATGGCTCTTCACCCACCGATACAACATTCTATGACAATATGAACACTCACACACTCCCTAGAAGCCTGCCTAGGTGTACCCTGTTCCAAATGCCCCCCACATCCAGCTCCCTATTGCATAGCCATTGGGAACTGTCAAGAAGTGCTGGCTATGTGCCCTCTAAGTTGCTTTTGAAAATTGGTCTAAATTCGAAGGGGACCTCCTTATGAAAAAGAAATTTTATTTTCTCTTGCAAAGTTGCCTGGTGAAGTATAAACTGAATGACAGTGAAAAGAAACCTAAAAATTTGAATTCAACACTATAGGAATTGGATTTGTTTTACAAAAGAAATTACAAATAGAATTAGTTTAACTGTTTCAGAAGTGGGAAAAATTAGCAACATTAATGTTCTCCATTTTGTTTCCATGATTATATAACTTTGGATCAGGATCACCAAATTAATAAAAATAGTGCTGTTAAAGTTTAGTAACTTTTGAATTCAACAACTCTATAAAAGGAAAAAAGAGGAAAAAATAGAAAAATGTTGACTGTTTTGTAAGCCTGCAATTCAATCATGGCTTAACCATGACAGCAAACAGTGTTCCCTGCTGTAGCAGTTTGGCAGTTTGATGTAATTATGAATTCCAAAAATAGATATTGGATTATGCATGTAAACTGGTCTGCTAATCTGGGCATGATTAAGTTATGATTAGGGTATTAACTGGGCCACTACTGTGGAGTGTTGAGCACCACCCCTTGGTGGGGTGGGAATCAAATATAAAAGGCATGGCAAAGAACAGTGTTGGATAGCTTTGAGTTAGAGAGGTTTTGATGTTGGAGTCTTGAGCTAGAGCCCCAGGAAGTAAGAGAGCTTGGTCGTGAGGAAGGAGAGAAGGCTCCGGGATAGAGACAAGCCATTCACCTGACAGTCTACAGCTTGCCTTGTGGAAAGAAGCAAAGCCTAGAGAGTCTCATAGTCTACAGCTGACTTGTGGAGGAAGCAGAGGAGCTAAGCCTGGAGAGAAATGCAGCCCCAGGAAGAGAGGAACCCAAGAAGGCTGAGCCCTGGCAAACGTCGGCAGTTGTCTTGCTCCAACACGTGGCAATGGACTTTGGTGAGGGAAGAAACTTACGCTTTATGGCCTGGTAACTGTGGACTTCTACCCCAAATAAATACCCTTTATAAAAACCAACCGATTTCTGGTATTTTGCATCAGCACCCCTTTGACTGACTAATACACCTGCCAATTTCTCTAAAAACACAGCAACAACACACAAATCTGTTTCAGAAATGCACCCTTGAAATGTTTCATAATATATCTCCCTGAAATACTGGTAAAATAGTAAACTAAAGATGCCTATGAGCTGTCAATGTTCTAGTATTGCATTTTACTAGGTACTTAAAATGAAGAAAAGTTATGTCTGCATATAACCAAATTGAATCATTCTAACAAGGTTTTTTTAAATTTTGATGTCAAATGTATGTTGCATGAGGTTTGCTTGGAGACAGTTTCCAAAATCATTTTGGTAACTTAATTACGTAAGGTATATAGAATGTGGTATTTTTTTATTATTAAGGAAAAAGAAAATAGTTTTTTCCCAAGAAAATGACTGGTCATTAAGAATGATGAAAATGTGCGGTAAGACCTGAATGAATGAAGAAAGTTTAGAAGGTTCACAGAAAAGGAAATTTTGCCATTATACATTTTTCTATAACTTATAAAATTGTGCAGGGCAGAGTGTATACTATAATGTAAACTAAAGTCCAGGTTTAGTAGCAATGCTTCGATATGTGTTCATCAATTGTAACAAATGTACCACACTAATGAAAGATGTTGTTAATATGAGAAAGTGTGGGACAGGGAGGGGATGGGACATTTGGGAATCCCCTATAATTTTTATGTAATATTTATGTAATCTAAAGCTTCATCAAATATTTAAAAAATTAAGCAGAAAACACAAAAAACGAAAAGAAAATGTTGGGTAAGATTTGATGTTCTTTCTATAAAGTTTTAAAAGCCTTAGTATCAAGTAGTACACTGATGCAAAACTAAAATTTGGTACTTTACCTGTTAAAGTGATTAAGTTTCTTAAATCATTAGTCTGTTTTAGTAAAAGTTTATACAGAATTTTCCCTGAATAATTAGTATACAAAGCAGAAAATCTGTTTTATCAGAATAGAATACTGTACATTAACCTTATATTGTCCTTTGTTGTTTAAGAAAAACAAGTCTTCTTACTTTTAAAGGAACATAATATTCAAACCAAAAACTTTTAACATTTTGCTTTCTCAAAATCAAACCCTGAGAGGTATCTTTTTTTGCAGTTTTTTTCAAGTTCCATGAAGTATATCACTCATACATCAGCAATAGGTGTATAGTAATAGTTGTGAACTTACAAAACAAACATACATACCATCACACAGCGTTCTCCTACCTCACCCTAACAGCCACACCTTGCATTGTTGTGAAACATTTTTAACTGATGATGAAAGAGCATCCTTAAAATATTACCACTAACCAAAGTATCCTACATTTGATGTATTTCCCCCCAACCCATTCTATTATTATTATATTTTTATTTTTATATCACTTATACATGAACATGCAGAAACAGTAAGTGAATAGTAAAAGTTGTGAACTTACAAAGCAAACAGGCATAAGATCATTTAGGGGTCACAGACATCAACCCACCATCAACACCTCATATTTTTGTGAGAGTTTTGTTACAAATTATGAAAAATATAATTAAAATCTCACTACTAAATATAATCCATCACTTACATTTGGTATATTTTCCCCCAACCCACTGTATTATTATTTTTAAATATATATTTTATTACAGAAGTTGTGAACTTACAAAACAATCATGCACGTGTGCAGAAATCCCATACAATGACCCTCTATCAAGACACCATACCATTGTGGAATATTTTTTATAGATTATGAGATAATATCATCAGACTATTACCACTAATTATGGTCCATAGCGTTCATTGGCACACTTTTCCCATACTCCTCCATTATCAACACAGTACATCTTTGGCATAAATGCATAGATATTACAGTATTGCTGTTAACCAGTCCATAGGTCACTCCTGTTGTATTTTTTCCATGCTTCTCCACATTCCAACCACCCTTCAATAGTGAAGTACCTCTGCTCTAGCTCACAAGGGACACTCTGGCATCTGTACCATCAACCACAATTCCCATCCTCCTATGGGTTTATTTTATTTAGTTCTTAGATTATTCTTTAGCTTTCTTTCAATTGACATTTACATGCCTACATTGCACTTTCTAGCCACATTCCCATTTATAAACCAGTTGTTACTCACTATAATGTGTTACCATCAACTCTATGTATTTCCACAATTTTGCAGTAAAGATAATTAAAACTTCTACATACATTAAGCATCAATAGTCCATCTCAATCCTCCTCTTATATCCTTTAAGAATCTACCACCTATCAGCAGGTCTTGAAGATGTTTTCCTACATTTTCTTCTAGAAGCTTTATGGCTCTTGATTTTATATTGAGGTTTTTTATTCATTTTGAGTAAATTTTTGTATAAGGTGTGCGATAGGGGTCCTCTTTCTTTCTTTAAGCTATGGATATCCAGTTCCCTCAGCACCATTTATTGAATGGACTATTCTTCCCAAGCTGGGTGGACTATACAGGCTTGTTAAAAGTCACTTGACTGTAGATCTGTAGATATAAGGGTCTGTTTCTGAACCATCAATTCAGTTCCATTGGTCTATGTGTCTGTCTTTATGCCAGTACTGTGATGTTTTTACCACTATAGCTAGGCAATATGGTTTAAAGTCTGGATGTGAGAGTCCTCCAACTTTGCTTTTCCTTCTTAAGATATTTCTGGCTATTCAGGACCCCTTACCCTTCCAAATAAATTTGATAATCATGTTTTCCATTTATTTAAAAAAAAATTCACCTTGGGAAAGAGTCTAGAAATGAAGGCTATATCAGTAAAAGTAACTAAGAGTGTCAAAAGAGTGGTGAAAATGAAATATGACAGATAAAACACAAAGGTCAAAATGGTGAATCTAAATGGATTCAATTCCCGAATCAAAAGACACAGACTGAAAAAAAAAGACACAGACTACCAGAATAAATAAGAAAATATGATGCACCTATATGCTGTCTGCAAGAAAGCAGATTTTCACCACTCTTTTGACACTTTTCGTTACTTTTACTGATATAGTCTTCATTTCTAGACTCTTTTCCAAACCTCTCTCTTCTTTTTTTTTTTTTTTTCAGACTGTAACACACCTTTTTTTAATTTTTTGCATAGCTGGTATCTTGGTTATAAATGCTCTCAATTTCTGTTTATCTGTGAATATTCTAAACTCAGCCTTATTTTTGAATGACAATCTTGTCAGATATAAGATTCTTGGCTTAAATTTTTTCACATGCATTATCTTAAATATATTATACCACTGTCTTATCTCCATGGTTTTTAATGAGAAGTTGGCATTTAATCATATTGGATATTCCTTACATGTTTTGCATTGCTTTTCTCTTGCTGCTTTCAGAATTTTCTCTTTGTCTTTGGCATTTGACATTCTGATTAGTATGTTTCTAAGAGTTGGTTTATTCAGATTTATTCAGATGGGAGTATGTTGAGCCTCTTGGACATGGGTACATATGTCCTTCAACAGGGTTGGGAAATTTGTTACTATTATTTCTTCAAATATTCCTTCTACCCCTTTTCCTATTTCTTCTCCTTCTGGAACACCCTTGACATGTATGTTTACATAACTCTTGCTGTCATTTAGTTCCCTGAGACCTTGTTCAATTTTTTCCATTCTTTCCCCATCTATTCTTTCTTTCTTTTTTTTTCTTTTTTAGTTAGGCCAGTAAAAAGAATTTATTGAGAAATGGGGGAAAGAATTGAGCTTGCTGAGAAATAGGAGAGAAAGATGGAAAAACACATCAAGATTTTGTGCTGGTTCCTTTATGCAGATAGAGTACATCTGTTCTTTTTTAAGTTCGTTTTCAGAGGCCATTTCTCCTAGCTCACCAATCTTTTCTTTTGCCTCCTCAAATCTGCTGTTATATAATTCCAATGGATATTTAATTTCATTTATTGCACTTTCATTCCAATAAGATCTGCTATTTTTCTATGTATGCTTTCAAATTCTTCTTTGTGCTCATTCAATGTCTTCTTAATATCCTTAATCTCTTTAGCTACCTCATGGAATTTATTAAGATTTGTTTAAACATCTATGATTAGTTGTCTCAACTCCTTTATGTCATCTGGAGGCTTATCTT
>JAQZBX010047557.1:0-20437 GCA_029593785.1 Cabassous unicinctus
TTTGCATTTCCCTAATCGCTAGTGATGTTGACAATTTTTTCATGTGTTTTATGTATTTATTTTTTGCCATTTGTATTTCTTCTTTGGACAATTGCCTTTACAAGTCTTTTATCCATTTTTTAATTGGGTACTTTGTCTTTTTATTGCTGAGTTGTATGATCTCTTTCTATATCATGGATATTAAGCCCTTATCAGATACTTGATTGCCAAATATTTTCTCCCATTGAGTCACCTACCTTTTCACCCTTTGGACAAAGTCCTTTGAGGTGCAAAAGTGTTTAATTTTAAGGAGGTCCAATTTGTCTATTTTTTGTTTTATTACTTGTGCCTTGGGTGTAAGGTTTAAGAAACTACCTCATACCACAAGATCTTGAAGAAATTTTCCTAAATTTGCTTCTAGGAGTTTTACAGTTGTAGCTTTTATGTTTAGGTCCTTTATCCATTCTGAGTTAATTTTTGTATAAAGTGTGAGATAAGGGTCTTCTTTTTTTCTTTTGGCTATTGCTATCCAGTTTTCCCAGCAACATTTTTTGAATAGAGTGTTCTGGTGCAGCTGGGAGGTCTCGACTACTGTGTCAAAAAGCACTTGACTGTAAATGTGAGGGTCAATTTCTGACATATGACACATTGATTCAGTTCCATGGGTCAGTGTGTTTGTCATCATACCAGTATCATGCTGCTTTTAATGACTATAGCTAAGTAATATGCTTTAATGTCCAGCTGTGAGAGTCCTCCAACTTCATTTTTCTTTGTAAAGATCTTTTTGGCTATTTGGGATACTTACCCTTCCAAATAAACTTGATAATTGTTTTTTTCATTTCTGTAAAAAATGTTGTTGGGATATTTATTGGAATTGTATTGAATCTATAAATCAGTTTGAACAGAATTGATATCGTAATGATATTCAGTCTTCCAATCCATGAACAAGGAATAGCCTTCCATTTAGTCAAGTCTTGCTCAGTTTCTTTCAGCAATGTTTTGTAGTGTTCTGTCTACAGTTTCTTTGAGTCCTTAGTTATGTTTATTCCTAAATATTTGATTGTTTTAGTTGTTATTATAAATGGATTTTTTTTCTGATTTCCTCCTCAGTGCACATCAGTAGTGTATAGAAATGCTATTAATTTTTGCATATTAATCTTGTATCTCACTGCTTCGCTGAGCTCATCTATTAGTTCTAGTAGCTTTGTTGTATATTTTTCTGGAGATTCTAGATATAGGATTGTATCATTTGCAAATAGTGAAAGTTTTACTTCTTTCTTTCCTATTTGGGTGTCTTTTATTTCTTTATCTAGCCTAATTTCTCTAGCTAGAGCCTCTAGCTCAATACTGAATAGGAATGGTGACAATGGGCATCCTTGTTTTGCTCTTGATTACAGTGGGAATGCTTTCAGTCTGTCAACATTGAGTACAATGTTAGCTGTAGGTTTTTCATGTATGCACTTTACCATATTGAAAAAGCTTCCTTCTATCCCTCTGTATTGGAGTGTTTTTATCAAGAAAGTTTTTGCCCCAGGTCCTATGGTCAGGGCAGATAGATCCAGAGTTTGTTGCCTTGCCAGTGGGCACTACTTTGGAGTTTGTGCTCCTGAGAGTGACAGAGTTGGACTCAATTATGTCTTCCCTATACATGACTCATTTGTCCCCTCTATTTAAACCTATATTGGTGCTGGAGTTTGTAGATGTACATCCAACAGACTTGAACTTTTGGGCTGTCAATATACCAGCTGGGACTGGAACCTCAAAAGAGTTTCAACACTTACTCTACAGCTCATTGGACTCACCCAGGGGAGCTAACAAGAAGATGATGATGGACAATGACCATCCCAAGGAACAGATAGAGTCTGCAACTGCAAGCAAGATAGTCCCATCCATCTTCCCAATGTGATATAAGCCTTCTCTCAATTAAAGGTGGAGTGGACATCACCATCCCAGAATCCTAAGGATTGGGGAATGAACTATGGACTAGAGTGGACTTACTAGTATTCAACTATAGACATACTGTGATTCTAGCAATGGAAGAAATTAAAATATTGATGTGGAGCTAGTGGCCACTGGAGGCTCTGGGGGCAGGGAGAGGGAAAAACAGTTGTAATATGGGGACTTTTTCAGTACTTGGGAATCATCCTGAATGACACTGCAATGACAGATATAAACCATTTTATACCATCACATAACATGCAGAACTCTGTGGGAATGAGTGTAAACTACAATGTGAACTATGGTCCATTCTTAATGGGAAAGTCTCAGGATGTGTTTATCAATTGCAATGAATGTGCCACACTAATGAAGAATGTTTATGTGGGAGGGTGTGGGAGGTGTGGGGAGTGGGGCATATGGGAATCCCTATAGTTTTTGTGTAACATTTATATAATCTAAGTATGTTTTAAAAAAGAAAAAGAATTATTATTTAAATAATTCCAAACTAATAAAAAATAAAATAAATTAAAATAAATTAAAAAATAAAGGGTGTTCATTTTGTCAAATGCTTTTTTTTTGCATCAATCAAGAGGATCATGTGATTTATCTTCAATTTATCAATGTGGTTTATTACACTAATTGATTTCTTGTGCTGAAACACCCTTGCATTCTTGGGATAAACCCAATTGATTGTGGTATATAATTATTTTAATATGATTTGGGATTCTGTTTGCAAGAATTTTTTTGAGGATTTTTGCATATATATTCATTAGAGTTATTGGTGGGTAATTTTCATTTTTTGTATTATTTTTAACTGGTTTTGGTATTAGGGTGATGTTTGCTTCATAGAATGAGTTTGGTAGCATTTATTGGAGGAGCTTGAGAAAGATTGATATTGGAATGTCCTTGAATAATTGGTAAAATTCAACTGCAAGACCATCTGGTCCTGGGCTTTTCATCTTTGGGAGGTTTTTAATGACTGTTTCAATCTCTTCATTTGTGAATGGTTTGTTGAGGTCTTCTCTTTCTTCTAGGGTCAGTGTAGGTGGTTCATGTGTTTTTGGAAAATGTCCATCTCATCTACATTTTCTTATTTTTTGACATACATTTCTTCATAGTATCCTTTTATGATCTCTCTTATTTCTTTGGAGTCAATACTAATGTCCTCCTTTTGATTTCTGATTTTATTTGTGTCTTCTCTCTTATTTTCTCTGTCAGTCTAGCTAAGGGTTTGTCAATTTTGTTGATTTTCTCAAATAACCAACTTTGTTTTTTTTTGATTCTTTATTGTTTTGTTGTTGCTGTTGTTCTTGATTTCATTTATTTCTGCTCTGTTCTTTACTATTTTTTTTCCCTTGGCTTGGTTTGTGAATAGTTTATTGTTCTTTTTCTAGTTCTTCTAGTTGTGCAGTTAGATCTTCAATTTAAGCTGTTTCTTCTTTTTTAATATAAGCATTGAGGGCTATAAATTTCCCTCTGAGCACTTCCTGTGCAGTGTCCTATAGGTTTTAATATACTGTGTTCTCATTTTCATTCATCTCAAGATATTTGCTGAATTCTCTTGCAATTTCTTCTTTGACTCACTGATTATTTTAGAGTGTGTTGTTTAATCTCCATATATATATGAATTTTCCCTTATTCTGTCCAAATTTGATTTCCAGCTTCATTCTGTTATGATCAGATAAAGTGTTTTATATAATTTCAATCTTTTTAAATTTATGGAGACTTGTTTTGTGACCTAACATATAATCTATCCAGGAGAGGGATCCATGAGCACTTGGGGGAAAAAAAGCATATCCTGCTGCTTAGGGGTGCAATGCTCTATAGATATCTGTT
Organism: Cabassous unicinctus; assembly: GCA_029593785.1. Taxonomy (NCBI): domain Eukaryota; kingdom Metazoa; phylum Chordata; class Mammalia; order Cingulata; family Chlamyphoridae; genus Cabassous; species Cabassous unicinctus. The sequence continues at coordinate 3,754 of JAQZBX010047557.1, forward strand.
TGGTCTAGGTCATTTATAATATTATTCAAGATCTCTGTTTCTTTATTTATCCACTGTCCATATGTTCTATCCAATACTGAGAGTGGTATATTGAAGTCTCCAGTAGTTGTAGAGACATCTATTTCTCCCTCCAGTTTTTCCATTGTGTGCCTCATATACCTTGGGGCACCCATGTAAGGTGCATAACTTTTTAATATAAATATGTTTTGGTGAATTGACCCTTTTATTAATATAAAATGACCTTCTTCATCCCTTCTAACAGTTTTGCATTTGAAGTCTATTTTGTCAAATATTAATATTGTTATTCCAACTGTTTTTTGGTTACTATTTGCTTGTATTATCTTTTTCCAACCTTTCACTTTTAGACTGGTCATGTCCTTATGTCTGAAGTGGGTCTCTTGTAGAAAACATACAGATGGCTCATATTTTTCTTATCCATTCTGTCAGTCTGTGTCTTTTGATTGTGGAATTCTAGCCATTAACATTCAGTGTTATTACTGTGAAGGCATTATTTATTTCATCCATTTTGTCCTTTGGTCTTCTGCCATTATATTGTTCTGTTTTCTGTCTTTTACCCTTTAGTTTAAACTTCCTAATTATGTTCATTTCTAAACTCTTTTCCAAATCTCTCACCCTTCTTATTTTCCTTTCAGGATGCAGCACTCCCTTTAGTATGTCTTGTAATTCTGGTCTTTTGGTAACATATTCTATCAGTTTTTGTTTTTCTGTGAAGACACTGAACTCCTCTTCATTTTGAAGGACAGTTTTGCCAGACACAGAATTCTTGGCTGGAAGTTTTTCTCATTCAGTACTTTCTTCTCTCTATGTTTTCTGATGAGAGGGCAGCACTTAATCTTGTCGAGGTTCCCTTGCATGTGATTCTTTGCTTTTCTCTTGCTGCTTTCAGAATCCTCTCTTTATCTCTGATATTTGTCAATCTGAATACTAGGTTTCTTGGGGCAGGTCTATTTGGATTTATTGTTTGGAGAGTGTTGTCCCTCTTGGATATTGATATTTATGTCTTTGGTAAGGGTTGGGAAATTTTTTGTCATTATTATCTCAAATATTCTTATTACATCTTTTCCATTTTCTCCTTCTTCTGGGACACCAATAAAGAGTATGTTTTTGCATTTCATGTTGTTATTCATTTCCCTGAGACTCTGTTCCATTTTTTCCATCTCTTCTTGTTCTGCTCTCCTATCTTTTGCAATTCAGATGTTCATTCTTCAAAATCACTAATTCTGTCTGAGCAATTCAAAGACATATGGGCCTCTAAAGCAAGGGTTCTTAACCTTCTTTGTTCCACGGATACCTTTGCCACTGAGGTGAAAACTGTTGACGACGTATTAAGTCCACACTCTACTGTGCATTATTTTATAAATATATAAAACCCACATCAACCATGAGAATAATGTTTTTTCAAATTTCAATTCAAGCTCACAGATCCCTTGTTAAGAAACTAGGCTCTAATGTAATTTTAATCTCATTCATTGTGTCTTTTATTCCCATAAGTTCTGTTACTTTTCTTTGCAGGCTTTCAAATTATTTTTTATGATAACCCAGTGTCTTCTTAATATCCTTTATTTCTTTAGTTATATTTTCTTTAAATTCTTTGAAGTGATTTAGGAGATTTCTATGATTATCACTGATTAATTGCCTTAAATCCTGCATCTCTTCAAGATATTTGGTTAGTTTCTTTGCCTGGGATATCTCTTCCTGTTTCCTAGTATGGCTTGTAAATTTTTGCTGATGTCTATTCATCTGAATATGTGGGTGAATTTACTCTGATGGCTGATTTCTCTCTCTTGCCATTATTTTTTTCACAGCTCTTCTTTGATATATGGTTCAACTTATTCTAAGTTTTTAAAATTGTCCAGCAGATGTTTTAAAAAATTGGGCCAGGGACTCACTCATGGGGCACAGATTTTCTCCCAGGGATTAGGATACAGACAGTATTATAAACAGTTTTTGTTCATGCCATTTCCAGACCAGTCAGCAGATGGTATTCATCCAGGCCCCTTTCCACAGAGATGTTTCACTCTCAGCTTTCCTTTTTTTCCTGTGTTGAATCTCTTAGAGCAGAGATTCCAAAATGGACTCTGCTGGCTGAATTCAGTGATGTAAAGCCCCCAGACTCCACCCTCCCTTTTCCCTTGAAACATCTTAGAGGAAGGAAGATGTCTGTTCCCCTCTGTCAGCTGTTGTGAGCCAAGGGGTTTTACCCCTTCTTAATATCTTGGGGGTGGGTGGTGAGAGTCCTTCCCAGTTGCTGCTGTGGTTTGGAAACTCACATTTATTGTTGCAGGTTCTTTGTCTCTCTGCCCCTCACCCTCCTGGGAGTTGTTTAGCACAGTCCTGGTCTGCTGACCTCCAAAGCAGTTTCCTTGGACAGCTTTTGGTCCTTTCTCCTTTGTTTTTGTGAGAGCATTGAGCTCTGCCTGTTAGTCCAATGGCATCTTCCCACAATAATAGATACAATCTTAGCTTTACTATGAAGAACATACCCAAGTAGAAGAAAATTCTATTCTTATACTGTAAATAACATTGATAACCCAGACGACATAGCTGTTTTTATTAAATTAACAATATTATACTACTCCTGTTTATTCAAAGGTTTATCTGAATTATGTGAACTTGAATTTTAAAAAAAGCATGGTTTTAACTCTGCAATTTTTTTTCATTTTGAAATATGTGAAGTTTGGTTTCTTTAATTTGTAAGACATTAGGAGTTATAAAAAAATGAGTAAGAACAGAAGTTTAGGGTCATCAGGGAGGCTGATATTTCATCATACTAGTTCAACCTATTCATTGTTACAGATTTTAGGGTAGAGGTCTGTACAGTGTTGGGGAGAACATGGAAACAGTTTATGCCGGAGAAGGCCCTACTAATGCTAAATTTTGTATAGAATATTTGTGAACATTTTCCAAATAAAATCAAAACTTCAATTCTCCATACCATCCTTGGCAGCAATCATCTATTATTACTGTTTGTTATTAACCTTTATTCAAATTTGAAAATTAGAAGAAAAAGAAAGGGACTACTATTTCCACACATTTGGATGTGCACTAAGGGGAAAGAGTATTGTAGGTAGTGTACAATTTAAGATCTTAGGTCAGTTATTGAAGGACTGTGGAGGGAACAGAACCAATCAAGTCTTATATTAACCCTTAATCATAGAGGGGATGAAAATATCAGCAAAATAATGATAGTGGATCCTTTTAGGTCCCAGGAAAAGTGAGAATGGCAGACATCCTACCACAACAAGTCCTGAAAAGTCACTGCTGTCTTTCAGTACAGCAGTGTGAAGAGTCACTGGCTTGTAATTCTGAACTCTGGGCCCTTAGACCTTAAAATGAATGTAACCTTTGTATAGAAATTGGAGAAGCAACATATGTTGACCCCAAGTGTGGTAGCTTGAAGTTGTATGTACCCCAGAAAAATATGTTCTTAAAGTTAATCCATTCCCGTAGTGTGGACCCATTGTAAGTAAAGTCTTTTGATGAAACCACTACTGTTGTGACCCACCTCAGTCTGAATGGGTCTTAATCCTCTTCCTGCAATCCTTTATAAAAGAATGAAATTCAGATACAGAGAGAAAGCCAGGGAAGCAGGAAGCTGAAATCAACAAAATCTGGAAAAGAAAGAGAGCCAGCAGATGCCACCATATACCTTGATGCATGGCAGAAAAGCAAATGATTGTTGCTAGCCAGTCTTTAGAAAGCAAGCATTGCATCACCTTGATGACACCTTGATTCAGACATTTTCACAGACTCTAATTTGTAAGCTAATAAAGTCCCATTAGTTAAGAAACCCATTTTCATGGCATTGGAGCAGCCTAGGCAAATAAAACATCAAGTTCTCTTGGAAATTTTTTCATTTCTGAAGAATGCTGAATATTGGTTCAATGTTTTTTTGCCACTTTAAATAATAAGAGGCCTATCACCTGTATTTAATAAATGTTTAATAGATAAGAATAATTTCACACATGAATTCATTTGATTTCTCAACACTCTTAACAAATTGGCAATCCATTTCACAATTTAGGAACCTTAGGATTCTATAGGCTAATAATCTACCCATAAACATTTTTAAAAAGTTGTAGGTTATGGTTGTTGCTTGTCTTGTGACAAACCTGTATATTTACTTCAAATTGGTGAAGAGATGTATTTTAGTTATGGATTTTCAAGTACAATTTTATATCAACAATTTGGAAGTTTGGACATTTCACATGTGTTATTGCTTGATAAGGAAGTTAAAATCTGTTCAGAAAGTCCATCTTCCAAGTGAGTCCAGAGAAACATTTTACTGGAAATCAAACACAGTCTGAGCATTCTATAAATATAACATCTGTTCCACAGTGTTTCATCCTAATGATCATCCTTTGGACATTTTAAGGTGTGACAGTTTGAATTTGGTCAATCCCAAAAGAATAATTATGTTCTTGAACTAATCCATCCTTGTTGGTATGGGGCCCTTTTGATTGGACCATATCAGTGAGGCATGAGTCAGGTTTGGTATCCAAGCCCTAACTGGAGCTTTATATAAATGGAGACCGAGAGAGAGACACACAGAGAAAGGAAGCCTCCTTTTTTACCCTTCCAAGGATCACTAGTAGCCAATGCTTAAGTGTGAAGCCTCCGTAGGCTGGGCCCACAGAGCAGCTGAAAGATGATGAGATGAGTCAAATACCTGAGAGCTCACAGCTGAACTCAGACAGAAAGTGGAGCAGCCAAGACTGAGAAGGCCCATAAAGAGAGAAGCTCTATGTCTGATCACCCACAGCTGGACTCCAGGAGACTGAACACATACAGGGGAATGTAGGGATCTTGGCAGAGATTGACAGCCATCTTGCTTCCCCATGTGGCAGGTCACCAGGATCACCAGTAGCTGACTTTGGTAAAAAAGCATCTCTGATAGTGCCTTGATTTGGACATTTCACAGCCTTATAACTGTAAGCTTTTAACCCTAATAAATTTCCCATTACAAAAGCCAACCCATTTCTGGTACTTTGCATCAGCAGATGATGGCAAACTAAGACAGTAGGGATGGCCCTGGGTTAACTATAATGTCCACTATGTTTTAGGAATGAATGATTTTTTATCTTGTAGCTTTAGACTTCACCCAGGAAGAATGGGCCCTGTTTGGCAGATCCAAAAGAAAGTTGTTCAGAGATGTGAGGCTGGAAAACATCAGTCATCTGATTTCTGTGGGTGATTCTGACTATATGTATAGAATAGCAATCAGCAAATAGCCAGACAGCTTTCCCATATTCCTTTCCACTGCTTGCTCTGATTGTTTTATAGAACTTACATCTACATGAAAGAAATGACTTTCTTATTTATTCACTTACACATAATTTTTCACTTCAATAGAATTTAGAATTCCTGACTACAGTGTCAAGTCTTTCTTGCTACTCAATCTTCAGTGCCCAGGCCTGTGCTGGGAAGTCAAAAAATATTTTTTGAATGAAAAAATAAATACATTAAATATTGTTACTTTTCTGCTCTAAGAACAAAGCTGGTGTTTCCAACTATCTACATAGCATTTTTAGTGTTATGCTGGAGATTTTTTAGTGGATTATTTTTAAAAATAATGTATTTTGTGCATAGTTTAAATTACTGAGGATTCTACACAATGTCTTTGAAATTGGACATGGACATTATTAACCAGAAATGTTATTTTCTTTAGCATAGTCCCAAGTGTGCTTCTTTCACAAGTGAAGTATATCAGTGTTTTCTATCTTCAAGTTGCTTCTCCCTAGACCAACCTCCAATGTTTACTTCTTTCTCTTTGGTCCTTAGCCCTGGACTTGAATATCATGCATTCCTTTAAGCACTGAATGCACAATATACCTGCAGGATATCAGTCTACATATTAAATGTGATTTTCTCCTTTGGTGCAAGGAGATGAGCTTAACATGGATGGAAGAGGATTTCTCCAAGTTAAGAGTCCAGTTGAACGCCCAGAACCTATGTTTCAATATGAGGTGGAACCTGATAAGTGTGTGTGCAGGAACTTGGTAGTGTCATCTTCAGGTTCTCTTGAGTGAATGATATTTTCTGAAATGGCACCAAAGACATTAGGAGAAAATTCTAAAGATGATGTCATTATCTTTTTCCCCACCAATTGCTATTCATATGTCCTTCTGTAAATATTTTGGTCTGAGGAAAGGAATGTACATAATGGAATAAACTACCCCAAAATAGCATTTTTCCTGTTCCTCCAATGTGATGAATTCCCGTCTTTACCTCACCAACATCCCCTTTCATTTCATTTCATGTCACTACTCTCAGTTCTTCTGGGTATATACCCAATAGTGGTATTGCTGTGCCACATGGCAAGTTTATATACAACTTCCTTAGGAACTGCCAAACGGTCCTCCACAGTGGCTGTACCATTCTGCATTCCCAACAACAGTGAATAAGTGTTCCTATCTCTCCACATCCCCTCCAAAACTTGTAGTTCTTTGTCTTTTTAATATTGGTCATTCGATAGGAGTGAAATGATATCTTATTGTAATTTTGATTTACATTTCTCTAATCATGAGTGATGTTGAGCATTTCTTCTTTTTTTTTTTTTTGCCATTTGTATTTCTTCTTTGGAGAAATGTCTATTCAAGTCTTTTGCCCATTTTTTTATTGGGTCGTTTGTCTTTTTATTGTTGAGTTGTAACGTCTCTTTAAATATCCTGGATATTAAACCCTTATCAGATACGTAATTTCCAAATACCTTTTTCCCATTTAGTTGGCTGCCTTTCACCCTTTGGACAAAGTCCTGTGAGGTGCAAAAATGTTTGCTTTTGAAGAGATCCCATTTATCTATTTTTTCTTTTGTTGCACATGCTTTGGGTGTAAGGTCCAAGAAACCAACACCTACTACAAGGTCTTAAAGATGTTTCCCTACCTTTTCTTCTAGTAGTTTTATGCTCCTGGTTTTTATATTTAAATCTTTGATCCATTTTGAGTTGATTCTTGTATAGGGGTGAGATAGTGGTCCTCTTTCATTCTTTTGGTTATAGATATCTAGTTCTCCCAACACCATTTGTTGAAGAGACTGTTTTTTCCTGTTAGCATGGACTTGGTAGGTTTGTCAAAAACCAGTTGACTGTATAGGTGAACGTTTATTTCTGGGTTCTCAATTTTATTCCACTGATCAATGTGTCTATCTTTATGCCAGTACCATGCTGTTTTGACCACAGTACCTTTGTAATATGTTTTGAAGTCAGGCTGTGAAATTTCTCCCATATCACTCTTCTTTTTTAGAAAGCTTTTTGCTATTTGGGTGCACTTACTGTTCCAGATGAATTTGGTAATTGCCTTCTCTAATTCTGTAAAGTAAGCTGTTGGAATTTTGATTGGTATTGCATTGAATCTATAAATCAGTTTGGGGTAAGATTGACTTGTTCATGATATTTATTCTTCCAATCCATGAATATGGAATATTTTTTCCATTTGTTTAAGTCTTTTAAAATTCTTTTAGCATTGTTTTGTAGTTTTCTGCATATAGATCCTGTACATCTTTGGTTAAATTGACTCCTAGGTATTTGAGTCTTTTTGATGCTATTGAAAATGGAATTTTTCCTGATTTCCTCCTCAGGTTGTTCAGTACTAGTGTACAAAAACATTACTGATTTTTGCTTGTTGGTCTTGTATCCTGCCACTTTGCTTAACTCATTTATTAGCTCAAGTATCTTTGTCATGGATACTTCAGGATTTTCTAAGTACAGGATCATGTCATCCAGAAACAGTGAGAGTTTTACTTCCTCTTTTCCTATTTGGATGCCTTTAATTGGTTTCTTGTTTAATTGCCCTAGCTAGAACTTCTAGTACAATATTAAATAGCAATGGTGACAGTGGGCATCCTTGTCTTGTTCCCGATCTTAGAGGGAAAGCTTTCAACTTTTCCCCATTGAGTATAATGTTGACTGTGGGTTTTTCATATATGCTTTTGCCATATTGAGGAATTTTCCTTCTAATCCTATCTTATGAAGTGTTTTTATCAAAAAAGGATGCTGGATTTTGTCAAGTGCCTTTTCCGCATCTATTGAGATGATCATGCGGGTTTTTTCCCTTCAATTTGCTAATGTGGTGTATAATATTGATGGATTTTCTTATGGTTTGTCTTTTTTATTTTTGAGGTGTAAGACTTCTTTATAAATGCTAGATATTAGGCTCCTATTAGATACATGGTTGTCAGTTTTTTTTTTTCCCATTGGGTAGGCTGCCTTTTTCCTTTCTTGTTAAAATCCTTTAAGGTGCAAAGGTTTTTAATTTTGAGGAGATCCCATTTATCTATACTTTCTTTTTCTGCTCATGCTTTGGGTGTGAGTTCATGAAATCATTTCATATTACAAGCTCTTGTAGATGCTTCCCTACATTTCTTACAAGATCTTCATGGTCTTGGATCCTATATTTAGATCTTTGATCCATCTTGAGTTGATTTTTGTATAAGGTGTGAGATGGTGTTCCTCTCTCATTCTTTTGGATATGGATATCCAGTTCTCCAAGCACAGTTTGTTGAAGAGGCCATTCTCTCCCAGTTAACTGGGCTTGGTGGCCTTGTCAAATATGAGAAAACTCTGTATGTATGGATCTGTATCAGAACTCTCAATTCAGTTCCATTGGTCATATGTCTATCCTTGTGCCAATACCATGCAATTTTGACCTCTGTGGATTTGTAGTATGTTTTAAAATCAGGTAATATGATTCCTCCATTTTCATTTTCAATATATCTTTGGCTATTGGAGGACTCTAACCCTTCCAAATAAATTTTGTAGTTAGTTTTTCCAATTCAGTAAAAAAATACTCTGTTGCTTTTTATTGGGATTGCATTAAATCTATAGATTATTTTGGGTAAGATAGATATCTTAATGATGTCTTCGGAGAGTTCAGGGTGGGTTGGGATATCATCCCAGGGGTAATGCTTATGCACATCTTGACAGGATCTCTTACATTACCAAAGCAGATTCTTCCCCAAGTGGTGGGGCTCCTGAGGGCTCTGGAGACACACAGGTCCTGTGGTCAGGGCAGATAGCTCCAGAGTTTGGTGCCTTGCCAGTGGGCGTTACTTTGGAGTTTATGCTCTTGAGAGTGACAGAGTTGGACTCAATTATGGCTTTCCTACACATGGTCATCTGTCCCTTCTATTTAAACCTATATGTGGTGCTGGATTTGGTAGATGTACATCTGCGAGATTGGAATCTTTGGTCTGTCCATGTGCCAACTGGGCCCAGAGCTTCAGCAGTCTTGCAAAACCTACTCTCCAGTTCATTGGGCTAACCCAGGACCACTAACAAGGAGGTGGAGATTGACAACCACCATACCAATTCAATAAGGGAGCCTACAACTGCAAGCAAGAAAGTCCATCCATCAGGTGTATGAGATTGAAGTCCCCTCTCAATTGGAGGTATAGTGGACATCACCATCCCAGGTGAGCTTGGGATTGAGGAATGGACTGTGGACTAGAGTGGACTTGTTAGTATTCTGCTATAGACATATTGTGATTCTAGCAATGGAAGAAATTACAACATTGGTGTGGGAGCAGTGGCCCCTGGAAGATCTGGTGACAGGAAAAGGTAAAGATAGTTGTAATATGGGGACTTTTTTGGGACTTGGGAATCATCCTGAGTGACGTTGTAATGACAGATATGGGGAAAGGTTATGTGATTTTATATCATCACATAACATGCCAAACTGTGTGGGAAAGAGTATAGACTACAATGTGAACTATGTTCCATGATCAGTTACAATGCCCCAGGACATGTTTATCAATTGCAATGAATGTGCCACACTAATGAAAAATGTTGCTTATGTGGGATGGTGAGGGAGGTGTAGGGAGTGGAGCATATGGGAATCCTTATATTTTTTGTGCAACATTTATGTAATCTAAGTATCTTTAAAAAATTAAAATTAAAAAATTAAAAATGCTATGATTTGAGCTCTTCTAAAATGAAGGGCTTTCTCCATGGGGAAGAGTATATTCAGAAGGAAAAGTCAAAGAGGATTCAGCATGTAAAAGCAGAGGAATGTGCTTGAACTCTACATCTAAATTATTATTATGCTATCATTATGGTAATTATTACTATTTTTCATTACATAAGAGAAGGCACACCTGTAATGACTAATCTAACCACTCTAATTTACAGATCTGAGGACATACAGCCACACAGTTTCCTCAAAGCTGGAAGTTGAAGGCATACTATTGCTGCAAAAGAGTACCTGAGAGCACACAGTTCCTAGCTGTAGGCACTAAATTTGACAGGGATGTTGAAGAGATGTGCCCTCAATAAAGTTCCTATTAATTAAGATACTGTGTAACCAGAGCCTATTGTATAATTAGAGGAAACATGTACATCTATGATTTGATTTGAGGAAACACTACCAGTGAATTTTCCTAGATCCATTTAAATTATTTTTCATTTACAAGCTCTTTTAGAAATATTTAATTCATCCAAAATGGGAGATTAATATAAGCTAACATGAAACTTGATTAAAAGGGCTTCATGGTGCTTTCTCAAAATTAAGCAATCCAAAGTTATACAAACCTGATTAACTGGGCTGTAATCTTGGTTGAATAATTTAAATTCATGTACTTCTGTTTCTGCCTTAGTGAAATGAGAGACTTTTGCTTTTACTATTGTCTCTATCTTTATAAGAGTTATTTCCACCATGATGTTAAATCATTTGATGGCCTTTTATAGCTGTATGATTCTTACAAAAAGGTAGAGAAACTAAAGCTCATTGGATTCACCCAGGACAACTGACAGGAAGATGATGGACAATGGCTATCCCAGGGAAAAGAGAGAGTCTGCAGCTGCAGCCAGGATAATCCCATCCATCTTCCCCATGGGATATAAACCCCCTCTCAATTGGAGGTGGAGTGGACATCACCATCCCAGACTCCTCAGGATGGGGGGAAGAGCTATGGACAAGAGTGGACGAACTGGTATTATACTATAGACATATTGTGATTCAAGCAATGGAAGAAATTACAACATTGATGTGGATCCAGTGGCCACTAGAGGCTCTGGGGCAGGGAAAGGGAAAATCAGTTATAATAAGGGGCTTTTTTTGGGACTTGGGAATTATCCTGAGTGACATTGCAACAACAGATATAGGCCATTTTATATCATCATATAACATTCAGAACTGTGTGGGAGAGCGTGTGGCCTACAATGTGAACTATAGTTAATGCAAATGGCAAAGCCCCAGGATGTGTTTATCAATTGCAATTAATGTGCCACACTAATGAAAGATATTTATGTGGGAGGTTGTGGGAGGTGTGGGAGGTGGGGCATATGGGAATCCCTATATTCTTTGTGTAACATTCATGTAATCTAAATATCTTTAAAAAGATAAAAAGAAGGTAGAGATAAAGAAGATAATGTAATAATAGAAAGCTGCTGGAAATGAAGCAAGATCTGTTAGATTTGAAAGATGGGGAAGTGATTTCTCAGATAATCTCTCTTTCTTCAAATTAGGAGGGTTTGAGGACTCCCGAGGAATTAATTTGCCTTGTTTTTTAATCATTTATCTGTTGACTAAAAAAAGAAAAAAGAAAAAGGAAGAAAAAGAAGGACTTAGACTTTTAACTCACCACTCCATGCATTCTTGTATCCATTCAAGTTTCACAATAACTAAAAGAATACTGAATTCCCATCCTGGAGAGCTCTGCCACATTCTCTACGGGAGCAGCAACAGTCCACCAAGTGCAGGGGCAGTGACTGGCAAAGGAAGATGATCCACTGATAGGTCCTTGATATTGATGACTAGGCTTTATAAGCCTTTGCTCTTGAAATTGAAAACTTAGCCTATTCTTATGGGGTGTCTAAGGGTTGCCTCCTGAGAGCCTCCTTGTTGCTCAGATGTGGCCTTTCTGTAAGCCAAACTGAGCATATGAATGGATTACCTTCCCCCCAGCATGGGACTTGACTGCTAGGGATGAGCCTCCCTGGAACTGAGGTATTGCTAATAAGCACCAACAAGCAATGTAACTGGAAAAAGACTTCAAATAAAAGGGGGAAAAGGTAAAGACAAATGAGTTTATATGGCTAAGAGACTTCAAAGTGAGTCAGGAGGCCATCCCAGATGTAACACTTATGCACATCTCAGCAGGATCTCATAGACTGCCAAAGTGGATTCTACTCAAAATAGTGGGGCTCCTGAGGGCTCTGGAGACACCCAGGTCCTATGGTGAGGTCACATAGCTCTGGAGTTTGGTGCCTTGCCAGTGGACCCTTCTTTGGAGTTTGTACTCCTGAGAGTGACAGAGTTGGACTCAATTATGTCTTCCCTGTACATGGCTCATCTGTCCCTTCTCTTTAAACTTATACTTCATGCTTGAGTTTGTAGGTGTACATCCAGAGACTCGAGTCTTTGGGCTGTCCATTTGTCAGATCCGCCCAGAACTTCAGTGGAGTTGCAACACCTACTCTACAGCTCATTGGACTCACCCAGGAAAACTGGCAGGGAGATGATGATGGACAATGGCTTTCTCAGGGAATGTAGAGAGTCTGCAGCTTCAGACAGGATAGTCCCATCCATCTTCCCAATGGGATATAAGCCGCCTCTAAATTGGAGATGGAGTGGACATCACCATCCCAGACTCTTCAGGATGGGGGGAAGAGCTATGGACTAGAGTGGACTTACTTGTATTCTACTATAGACATATTATGATTCAAGCAATGGAAAAAATTGCAACACTGATGTAGAGTTGAGAGCTTAATGATATTTAGTCTTCCAATCTGTGAGCATGGAATGTTCTTACAATTATTTAGGTCTATTTTTAAATTTCTTTTAATAATGAGTTGTAATTTTCTGAATACAAGTGCTTTACATTGTTGATTAAGTTTATTGCTGAATATTTGGGTTTTACCTGTGATATTTTATTTTCACCTCTCTTTTGACACTTTAAGTTACTTTTATTGATATAATCTTCATTTCTAGGCTCTCTTCCAGACCCCTCTCTCCTGTCTTGTCTTTTCAAGCTGTAGCACACCCTTTATTATTTCCTGCAAAGCAGGTCTCTTGACTACAAACTCTCTCAGTTTCTGTTTATCTATGAATATTCTAAAACTCGCCATTATTTTTGAAAGACCATCTTGCTGGGTGTAAGATTCTTGGCTGGAAGTTTTCCTCTTGCAGTATCTTAAATATATCATACCACTGTCTTCTTGTCTCCATGGTTTCTGGTGAGAAATCAGCCCTTAATCTTATTGGGTATCTGTTATATGTTATGCCTTGCTTTTCTTTTGCTGCTCTCAAAATTCTTTTTGTCTTTGACATTTGACATTCTGATTAGTATGTGTTTCAGAATGACAGTTCCAAGAGGACCACCTCTCCCCCAATAGACTCCTGATTATTCAGTCTGTGCTGGTTAAATGTTCCTGCATTTATCTGGATAGGCTGGTGCAGGGTCCACCAGCTTCCACCCTGCTAGAGGTGGGGCTGAAGACTAGGCTAGGGCTGCAGGCCAATCTGGGTGAAAGAAACCGGTCTCTACCATCACTGTGATTTTCAATCAGCCCAGCTTCACATCATTCTGGGGGTGGAGTCAAAATGGCAGCTACCATCCTCCTTCTGACTTGGACAGGCTCAAACTTTAGCTGTTCTTATACTTTAGCCAGATGAATTTACTAATCAGTAGGTGAAATTGGTGACCAACTGTCCATTCCTACCCTGTTTTTGGGAAATGGAACTTCCAATTCCTGTCACAGAATAGCTCCTGGGGTAGCTTGTGCTGCCAATGTAGGATGATCACCGGCCTCTGTGGCATGGCCTGTACTTTCGCAGAGAGCCTGGTGCAGCTCCTCCCCCAGCTTCCTCCCTGCCTGAGGTGGGAGTGGGGCTTAGGATAGAATGGCAATTGACCTACCTGGAAAGATGGTGGTCCCTACCAGCATTGTGATTTTTAGTCAGCCCTGCTTCCCTTCATTTCAGGCATGGAATTAAGATGGCAGCTTCTGGCCTCTCTCTGACTTGGACAGGTTCAAACTTTAGCTATTCTTAGTATTATACTTTCACCTTCAGTAGCTGAAGTTGGTGCCCAACCATCTCTTCCTCCGCCATTTTTGGGAAGTGGAACTTCCAATTCCAGCTGTGAAAGAGCTCCCATTGTGGCTTGTGCCTGTAGTGGAGGATGGGCACCAGCCTCCATGGAGTGTGGTGCTCTAGATATGAATCTTCTCTGCAGATGGGAAGTCTCCTCCTTCCATTCTTTCAAGGATGTTGCAGGATGCACTTCTGGTCTCCTGGAGCCCCCAAACAAGTGCTCTAGATAGCTTTGGGTGATCACCAACTGCCCCAGAGCAGTAGCTAATTCTAGGAGCTCTTTAGTCTGCCACCATCTTGCTAGTTGTCCTGTATATTTAGATCTCTGATCCATTTTGAGTTATTTTTTGTATAGGATGTGAAATGGTGATCCTTTCTCATTTTTTGTATAGGGATATCCATTTCTCCAAGCACCATTTTTTTGAAGAGGCCATCATCTCCCATTTAAGTGGGCTTGGTGGCCTTGTTGAATAAAAGTTGACCGTATATATGAGAATTTATATCAGAACTCTCAGTTTTGTTCCATTGGTCAGTATGTCTATCTTGTGCCAATACCCTGCAGTTTTGACCACTGTAGATTAGCCATATGTTTTAAAGTCAGTCAGTGTGATTCACCTTTTTCAATATGTCTTTAGCTATTCGAGGCCCCTTGACCTTCCAAATAAATTTCAGAATTTGCTTTTCCAATTCAGTAAAAAATGCTGTTGTAATTTTTATTGAGACTGTGTTAAATACTTAAATCAATTTTAGTTCAGTCTTCCAATCCATGAACAGGGAATATTCTTCCATTTATTTATGCCTTCTTTGATTTCCTTTAACAATGTTTTGTAGTTTCCTGCATACAATTTCTTTACCTCTTTAGTTAAAATTATTCATAGGTATTTGTTTCTTTTTGTTGCTATTGTGAATGTAATTTTTTTCTTTATTTTCTCCTCAGATTGCTCATTATCAGTGTACAGAAATGCTACTGATTTTTGCTTGTTGGTCTTCTATCCTTCCACTTTACTGAACTCATTTATCAGCTCTAGAAGCTTTGTTGTAGGTTTCTTAGGGCTTTCTATGTATAGGATCATGTCATCTGAAATAGTGAAGTTTTTACTTCTTCCTTTCCAATTTGGATAACTTATATGTATATATCTTTGCCTAAGTGCTTGAGGAAATACTTCTAACACAGTGTTAAGTAAGAGCAATGACAGTGTGTATATTTATCTTGTTCCAGATCTTAAAGGGAAAGCTTTTAGCATTTCACATTGAGTATGATACTAGCTGTGGGTTTTTCATATAGACTCTTTTTTTGTTGTTCTTTAATTGTTTTTTAATAATAGTTTTTTTATTTTTTAAAAGATACTTAGATTACATAACTGTCACACAAAAATTGTAAGGATTCCCATATGCCCCACCTCCCACACCTCCCACAACCTCCTACATAAACATCCTTCATTAGTGTGGCACATCACCTGCAATGGATATACACATCCTGGGGCTTTGCCATTAAGCATGGACCATAGTTCACATTGTAGACCACACTCTTTTGCACACAGTTCTGCATGTTATATGATGATATAAAATGGCCTATATCTGTTGTTGCAATGTCACTCAGGATAATTCCCAAGTCCCAGAAAAGCCCCTGTATTACAACTGCTTTTCCCTCTCCTTGCCCCCAAAGCATCCAGTGGCCACTGGATCCACATCAATGTTGTAATTTCTTCCATTACTTGAATCACAATATAGCTATAACAGAATACCAGTAAGTTCACTCTAGTCCATAACTTTTCCCCCAATCCTGAGGGGTCTGGGATGGTGATGTGCACTCCACCTTCAAGTGAGAGGGGACTTATATCTTATGGATGAGATGGATGGGATTATACTGCCTGAAGCTGCAGAGTCTTTCTATTCATTGGGAAGGCCATTGTCCATCATCATCTCCCAGATGTCCTGGGTGAGTCTATTGAGTTGTAGAGTAGAAGTTGCAGCTGCACTGAGATTCTGGGCCCAGCTGGCATATGGACAGCCCAAAGACACCAGTCTTTGGAAGTACACCTTATCATGTAAAGAAAGTTTCCTTCTATTCCTATCTTTTGAAGTGTTTTTATCAAACAAGTATGCTGTATTTTGTCAAATGATTATTTTGTAAAAATAGAGATGATCATATGATTTTTTACTTTTGATCTGTTAATGTAGTACATTACATTGATTGTTATTCTTATTTTGAACAATCCTTGCATATCAGGGATGAAACCCACTGGATCATGGCATATAATTCAATTGATGTGTTGTTGAATACGATTAGCAATTATTTTTTTTGAGGATTTTAGCATCCAGTTTCATTAGAGAGATTGGTTTGCTGTTTTTCTTTCTTATGGCATCTTTATGTGGCTTTGGTATTAGGGTGATGTTGGCATCATAAAATGAGTTAGGCAACATTCCCTCTGCTTCTATTTTTTGGAAGAGTTTAGCAGGATTGGTGTTATTTATTTCTGGAATGATTAGTAGAATTCACCTGTGAAGCCATCTAGTCCTGGGCTCCTTTTAGTTGGGAAGTATTTGATGACTGCTTCGAACTTGTTACTTGTGATTGGTCTATTGATTTAATCAATTTCTTCTTTCACCATTGTAGGCTGCTTGTGTGTTTCTA
>JAQZBX010047558.1:0-20430 GCA_029593785.1 Cabassous unicinctus
GCTGTGCGGGCCGGCCCGCCCTCACCAGGAGGCCCCGGGAAGCGAAACCGGGGCCTCCCATATGGTAAACGGGAGCCCTATCGATTGAGCCACATCCGCTTCCCACTCCAGTAATCTTGATTAAAGCCCAACCTGATTTAGTTGTGCCATATTTTAGCTGATCTTGAAGAGATCTTGTTTCCAATGGGTACATAACCACCAGAAAGTGGACCAAGACCAAGAACATGTCCAAACTGAGGGACAATTCTGTCCACCTCATGTATCACATAAAGAGCCATAGAGAGATAGAGAAGAGTCTGAAGCATGGAAGAATACACTATACATAAAGGAATAACTGTTAAAAGATGATTTATCTAGTATGAGATTTTGAAGAAATGGAAGAAGGATTACTACTTGAGGTGGTTGGGAGGCAAGACTAGATAACCTATTTTATTTTATTTTTAAACTTAGAATTACAGTCCCTTGTATGAGGGATGAGATTAAGTAAATAGATTTCCCCACAAAAAAGTAGTATTGGGAGAAATCACTTAATATTGATGAAGTAATATATATGGTTCTGGATTGTGTTTCTTTTTCTATTCTAATGTGAGGGAATAAGTGGTAGAATAGATTGGAAAATTCTTTAAGATGACTCATGACTTGATCATCTACATCTTTTTCTTGCCTACACTGCTAAATTTCTTAATCCCAAAGAGACAAAACTTGAACTTTATAATTTAATAAGTGTTTACTGAATTGATCTGTTCTAACTTTTTTTTGCCACATTTACTGTATCATTTTATCTATCTATCTATCTATCTATCTATCTATCATCTATCTGTCTATCCATCAATCCATTTTCTGAATCATTGAGTGTAGGTTGCATACATCATACTCCTTGAACACTTAATATTGCCATGAACTTTTCTTAAGAACAAGGCTATTCACTTATGTAACCACCTTAAGTGCAGTTGTCAAGTTCAATAAATTTAACATTGATATAAAACTTAGCCTATATTCTAATTTTTCATATGTCCTGATATTGTTCTTTGGAGTCCTTTTTCCTCCCTTGCTAGATTCTATCCAGAATCATTTATTGCATTTAATTGTCATTATCTCTTTAGTTACTTTCTTTTTCTTTTTAAATTGTAACTTATATATAACCTAAATTTTTCCATCTCAATGACTCCCAAGCATACCAGTCAATTGGGATAAATCACATTCACAATATTTCAGTACTGCCCACCATGATTTAACTATATTCAAATTTATAACTTAGTGCTATTAATTACATTCAAAATGTTGTTTAACCATCACCACTATACATTACAAAAACATTTCCATCATCTCTAACAGAAACTCTGTCCCAGTTAAGAATTAACTACCCACTCTCTACCCAAACCTAGCCCCTCATAAACTTATTTATGGAAGTTTGATATAGTTATGAATTCCAAAAATATATATTGGATTATGCTTGTAAACTGCTCTGTTCCTCTGGGCATGATTAAGTTATGATTAGGGTTGATTGGGCCACTTCAGTAGGACATTAAGTCCCCACCCCTTGGTGGGCAGGGACACAGAGATAAAACTACATGGCAGATCAGAGGAGTGAGTTGAAGTTTTGAGTTGCAGTTCTGAAGCTGAGTTTTAATGCTGGAGCTCAGGGAAGCAAGCACACAGAGGAGCTTGGTTGTGAGGAAGGAGAGAAGGCCCTGGAATAGACGAGCCATTTGCCTGATAGTCTACAGCTGGCCTTGTGGAGAGAAGCAAGCCTAAGCCTGTAGAGGGGCAAGCCCCAGGAAGAGAGGAACCTAAGAAGCCTGAACTCTTGAGAGACATTGGCAGACATCTTGTCCCAAAATAATGCAATGGACTTTTGTAAGGGAAGAAACTTAAACTTTATGGCCTGGTAAGTGTAAGCTTCTACCCCAAATAAATACCATTTATAAAAGCCAACAGATTTCTAGTATTTTGCATCAGCACCCCTTTGGCTGACTAATACATTACTGTATGAAATTGTTTATTTTAAATATTTCATATCAGTGAGATCATCATACAATATTTTTCCTTTTTGTGTCTGGCTTATTTCACTCAATAGGATGTCTTCAAGGTTCATCATGCTGTTGCATTAGTCAGATCTTTATTCCTATTTACAGCTGAATAACATTCCATTTTATGCATAATCCACATTCTATTTATCCATTCATCATTTTATGACCACCTGGGTTGCATCCAACCTTTGACAATTGTGAATAATGAGGCTATGAACACTGATGTGCAGTGTTAAGTATGGTGTAAGTGAAATATGTACTTATTCCAAGGATCTACCAACTGTCTTCCACAACAGATGCACCATTTTATATTCCTATGAACAATGAATGAGCCTTCCTACTTCTCCACATCCTCTCCAACACTTGTGATTTTCTTTCTTTTTAAAAAATATTAGCCATTCTAGTGGGTGTGAAATGGTATCTCATTATGGTTTTGATTTGCACTTCCCTAAAGCTAATGATACTGAGCATCTTTTTTAAACAAATACAAATAAATTTTATTAATGCATATTAATATAGCATAAATCCATGCAAAGTTTACCATCAATGGTATTTGGTGTTATCACAAATTTATGCATTCATCATTTCAATCATTCTTAGGGCACTTTCATTATTACAATAATAATAATAATAACAGTAATAATAATAAACAAAAACAACCAAAACTCATCACCTCTCAATCTCTCTATGCTTCCGCTGCAATACATACCTGATATTCTTTTACCTTTTCTTTAGTATATTTGTATTTTGTAAAAACAGTATTATAAAGAAAATATCACACATATTCATGTTTTACATGAGGTCTTATTAGTATCTTATACAGTCCCATGTTACAGTTTTTTGCTTTACTTTTTATAATATACATGACCTTAGACTTTCTCTTTCAACTACTACCATACCAATACAATAGCTCTGCTAGTTACAAACACCATAATATTCTGTAAAAATCCTCGTCGAAATACTTGCTGCTCAAATCCAATAACAAATTAAATAATTATACATCATGATTAATTGGGTTTTATCCCAGGTATGCAAATGTGATTCAACACAAGAAAATAAATCAATGTAATGTAATAAGGAAGAAAAATCACATGATCATACTGATTGATGCAGAAAGGCACTTGACAAGTCCAACATTTTTTCTTCATGAAAACTCTCTGAAAAATAGGAATAGAAGGAAACTTTTCAACATGATAAGGTGCATATATGGAAAACCCGTGTCTAACATTTTACTCAAAGGAGAAAGATGGAAAGCTTTCATGCTGAGATGAAGAACAAGACAATGATGCCCCCTATGATAGCTGTTACTCAATACAGTGATAGAACTTCTAGTTAGAGCAAATTGTCAAGAAAGGGGGGAAAAAAGGCATCCAAATAGGAAAGGAAGAAATAACACTTTCACTCTTTGCTGACAACATGATCCTATATCTAGAAAACACTGAATAATTCACAGCATAGCTAATAGGACTAATAGATGAATTCAGCAAAGTGGCAGGATAAAAGATTAATATGTAAAAATCTGTAGCATTTCTGTACACTATTAATGAGCAATCTGAGGTAGAAGTCAGGAAAAAAACATTTACGTTAGCAACTAAAACAATCAAATATTTAGGTATAAACTTAACCAAGGACATAAATGACCTCTATTCAGAACACTACAAAACATTGTTAAAAGAAATGAAAGAAGAGCTAAATAAATGGAAAGACATTCAATATTCATGGATTGGAAGAGTAAATATCATTAAGATGTCAGTTCTCTGCAGAATTATCTACAGATTCAATGCAATCTCAATAAAATTTCCAACAGCCTTTTTACAGAATTGGAAAAGCCAATTATCACATTTTTTTGGAAGACTAAAAGGTCCCAAATAGCCAAAAATATCTTTAAATAAAAGAGCAAAATTGGAGGGCTCTCACGTCCTGGCATTAAAGCATATTTCTTTGTTACAGTGGTAAAAACAGCATGACATACTGACATAAAGACAGATATTTTGTCCAATTAAATAGAATTGAGGGTTCAGAAATATATCCTCAAATTTATGCCAAAGTGATATTTGGAAAGGTTGTCAAGCTGGGCCAGAACAGTCTATTCAACAAATGGTGTTTGAATACCTGGATATCTATATCCAAAAGAAAGGAGGACCCCATCTTACACCTTATAGAAAAATCAAATCAAAATGGATCAAAGACCTAAATAGAAAAGCTACAACCATAAAATTCCTAGAAGAAAATCAGTGGAAACATCTTCACAATCTTGTGGTAGTTGATGGTCTCTTCAACCTTATACTCAAGGCAGGAGCAATAAAAAAAAAAAAAATAGATAAATGGGACCTCCACAGACTTAAACACTTTTGTGCTTCAAATGACTTGTCAAGAATTTGAAAAGGCAGGAGACTCAATGGGAGAAAATATTTGGAAACCACATATCTGATAAGGGTTTCATATCCATGTTACATAATGAGATCATACAATCCAATTATAAAAATATAAAGCCACCCAAATAAAATATGGGCAAATACTTGAATAGATATTTCTCCAAAGAAGAAATATAAATGGCCAAAATCACATGAAAAAAATATTCAATGTTATTAGCTACTAGGGAAATTCAGATCAAAACTACAATGAGATATTTCACAACTTATAGAGTGGCCATTAACTTAAAAACACCAGAAAACTACAAGTGCTGAAGATTAAGTGCAGAAATAGGAACAGTCCTTTAATGTTCATAAAAATGTAGAATAGTGCAGCTTTTGTGGAAGACAGCTTTTGTGGAAAACACATCACCTTTTCCCCTGGTTTTCCTGGCTAATCTTGCCTATTTATTTTTTCCATTGTAACCTTAAAATCAATTTGTTCGGCTCCATCCTGATCCTGGCCTCTCTCCCTCCCAAGACACAGCCAAACAAAATTCTGTTACACTTTTGTTTTTCTTTGGATCATATTATGCTTATAAATACAAGAAAATTGATATTTTATGATAGTGAGTCTTTACATCATATTTACATTTGCTTCATTCTTCTTTTATGACTTCAGGATAGCTTTACAATTTTCCTTCAAACAGGTTTACAGATTTGTAAATGTTTTAGTTTTATGGCCCTTGACTTTAACTAAATGTATTCCAATCTTCTTTTCTGTTATACCTTCTAAATGGTTATTGTTTGCATATACGAATACTATTTCTGTATGTTAATCTTATATCCTACTAATTTACTAAATTTTTCATCCTCTGTAATTGTTTTTCCATTTATTCCCTCTCCCTCCAACACCAGATTTAAAATCACGGTATTTGCAAATAGCAATAACCTTTTTCTCTCAAATTCTTATAACTTTAATAAACTTTTCCCCCTTGTAATTGCTTTGACTATTACCTTCCACAAAATGTTAAATAGTAATGGAGATTTTGAACATTTTCCCCATTTTCTGACATTAGCAGTAAAGTGTTTTTCCATCATGGATGATACTGGCTTTTTAGCTAAGGTCTATGTTTTCTATTTTCTTAAGGAGTTATCTCTCAACACCTATTTTATTCAGTATTTTTGTAATAAATGGTGCTAAGACTACTTTTTTGTGACTATGAAGATGATGGTATATGTTTATCTCCTTTTATCTATTGTATGGTGATTCATGTTAATGGACTTCCCAAGATCAGACCACCTTTGCTTTCAATTTGTCTCTACATACCTACCTATCTACTTACTTACCTACCTGCCTATCTAGTGTTGTTGCATTCTGTGCTAATTGTTTAGATAGGATTTGTGTATGCATATACTTAAGTGAATTTGGTTTATACTTTTGTGTGTATGTGTGTGTTATCTTTGTCAGGTTTAATAGCAATAATGCATTTATTTCATTAAATTTTCTTTCCCTTTTAATTCTCTTAAACAGTTCAAGTAGCATTGGTATGATCTGATTTTTAAACGTTTGGTAGAAGTCCTCTTCCCCTTCGTCAAGTGGTCTTTTGTAGGGTATGTTTTATACCTTTCCCTCTTTCTTTTATGGATTTGAAAACTTTAGACACCCTCTCTAATGCTTGACTATATTTTTCTAGAAATATATCAACATAATCCATGGTTTTAAATTTATTTAACAGTTTATATATTTTCTATTTGTGGGTGTGTGTGTTTGTGGCTATTTTCTGCTTGTTACTCTTATTTCGTGTAATTGTTTCTCACTTTCCTCCCTCTTTTTTATTAAGTTGGCTATGGTTTGTATATTTTGTTGACTTTTTTCATTAAACATTTCAAAAAACATTTGTTTTTTTATTTATTCTGTTTTTCTATTTTCTAACTCACTATAATGAGTTTATTAATTTCTTCCTCCAGCTTTCTTTCAATTTAATTCATTGTTATTTGGATAACAATGCTTAATTCCCCTAAATTTATTTTTATTTTTACATTTTTATTTTACTTACTGCTATGAATTTTTCCTTTGGCACTGCACTGCATTGGTTGTATTTTGTTCTTAACTATATGATGTGTTTTTATATTGAAATTTTCTAAAATTTCTGTTACTTTTTAATTTTTAAAGAAGTTTTCAATTGCATAATTGTTCAGAAAAAAATATCGGGGTTTCCAATATACCCCACCCCATCCTCTCAGCCTCCCAAACTTTCCCCAACTAACATCTTTCATTAGCATGATACATTAGTTACAATTGATGAACACATATTTATGCATTGATACTAACCATGGTGTATAGTTTACATTAAGGTTGACACTTTGCACAGTACAATTTTATAAGTTTGAGAAAATGTATAATGGCCTATATCTGTCATTGCAATATCATGCAGAAAAATTTGAGTGTCCCCAAATGCCTCAAGTGACATGAATTCTTTCCTCTCCTTCATCTCAGAAGCTCTACTGGCCACTCTTTATATAAATGTTACAAGGTCTTCCATTTCTAAAATAATAATAAGTCTACATTAGTCTACAGTTTCATTTCCCCCTTGAGTATTTTGGGATGGTGGTGCCCACTGTGCTTCCAATTGAGTGGGGCTTAGATTCCATGGGGCAGATAGATGGAACTGTCTTACTTGCAGTTTTAGGTAACCTCTGCTTTTTGGGATGGGCATTGTCCAGCATCAACTTTTGTTAGTTGGCCTGGGTGAGTCAGACAAACTGAAGAGTAGGTGTTGGCTGCAAGTCTGCTGAGAATCAGGGCTCAACTGTCTTATGAACAGCTGGAATATTTATGTTTCTGGGACATATATTTAATGAGTATAGTGCTAAGCTAATTATAGTTTCAAATATATTGGGCAGAAGAACCATGTGTAGGAAAATTATAAATAAGTCTATCTCTGATACATTGGAGAGATTGGTTATCAAATATTCCAATGTAAGGTCGACTAATGGGGTGCTGATTTCCTGGGATTTCCTGCCCTGCCTATAGTGTGTAGATAGCTCTATACCCCTCAGGAGCACACCTGCTTGAAACACTGTTTACTGTGGCAGTCAGTGAGTTCCTCCTGAAACGTGCATAATCAGAACCTCTGGAATGACCTACTGACTCACTTTGAAATCGCTTAGCCATAAAAACTCATTTGTACCTAATATTTCCCCTTTTGGTCAAGGTCTTTTTCCAAATGTGTCTCTAGTTGATGCTTTAAATAATCCCTCAGTGCCAGGGAGGCTCAACCTGAGGAGTCATACCCC
This sequence comes from Cabassous unicinctus, assembly GCA_029593785.1. Taxonomy (NCBI): domain Eukaryota; kingdom Metazoa; phylum Chordata; class Mammalia; order Cingulata; family Chlamyphoridae; genus Cabassous; species Cabassous unicinctus. The sequence continues at coordinate 7,682 of JAQZBX010047558.1, forward strand.
ATACCACAGGGAAGGTAGTGAGTTTATATGCTGAGCTGCCTTACAGAGAGGCCATATTCGAACAGGGAGGGTTTAAGAAGGTAACCTTTAGGCATATTAATTACTAGGTTAAGTTTCAGTTTCATAAGAGCAAGGTTCATAACTACAAACATCAATATAAAGGGCCTGGTGTATTGGTGTGTCCTCCATCGCTAGGTGTTATGAATGTACTCTAGAGATTCTTGCTACTCTTAGAGAATGCATGAAGACTCCTCAGGATGGGGGTTCAATATTCCATTGTTTATTGTGTGTATCTCCACCCACTGAGACAACACCCCATGGCCACTTGAAAACATTCACATCCTATAGAGGCATGCCCCAGGTATACCCCAACCTACACAACCCCCCACCACTGACACCCTACACCAGTAATCCTCCCCTGCCACATTTGCAACCCTTCTACAATCCAAAACCTCACAACAAGAAAACCAATAATAATAATAAATAAAAATAAAAAATAAATATTTTTTTTACATTGTGCCTATCATCACCGTAAGATCTGTTATCTTTTATGTATATTGAAATTTTCTTTTGCATGTTCCCCCAGTGTCTTCTTTTTTCACTTCAATTTCAAGGAATAGTTAGGTTACAGAAAAGTCACAGAAAATATAGTGGATTCCCATACACTCTACCTCTTCCCCTGCTCACAATTCTCCCTATTAGTAACATCTTACATGACTATGCTACTTTGTTATAATTGATAAACAAATAGTGATGCATTGCTATGAACCATGGTCAATGGTTTACATTATCCTTTACATTTTGCACCATATACTGTTATAGGTTTTGACAAAATGTGTAATGGCCTGTATCCATCTTTGCAAGATCATGCAGAACAATTCCCATGCCCCCAAAATGCCCTATATTCCATCTATTCTATTCTTCCCTTCCCCTCCCCTTGGATGATGCAGGGCATTGGTGTTGGTGTATATGTGGGAAAGCTTGCACCTGGGTCATGCTTCTATGGAATATGAACGTGTTCCTATTGTCAAGGGTGTTATCTCCATGGGTGGATACCCAGAGAATAATCTTTTACTTTTTAATCAACTTTATTTAGGTACAATTACAATAAAAGAAACCATGTAAAATGTACAGATAGATGAATATTGACAAGTATATGTACACACACAACCATATTTCAATCAAGATATAGGCTAAAGATCAGCAAACATTTCTGGAAAAAGTCAGATAGTAAATACATGGCTATGTTCCAGTGAAACTTTATTTAGAAAAGCAGATCACAGGATCTGATGATCTCTCCATCATTTCAGAAAGTGCCTTCCTGACGCTTTGTCATCAATCACTTTTACTCATGGCCTGAGGCAACTACTGATATCTTTCTGGTACTATAGGTTATCGTGCCTGCTCTAGAAGTACATATAAATGGGCACACACAGTAAATCCACTTTTGTGTCTCACTTCAGTCACTCAACCTAATGTTTTTGAGATTCATACATTTTGTTGGGAATGTTATTTGTTTACTATTATTATTATGGCTTATTATTGCTATCATGTTTTAAGTAATTTATTTTTTTTAATTTTATATTAGGGTGTGTTTTTGTTTCCAGAATACCAATCTATAATTTAAAAAACTTGCATTAGTGTGATACATTTGTTATAATTCATGAAAGAATATTTTTATTGTAGTTCTATCACCTAGAGTTCACAATTATCAATAGGGTTTACTGTGTTGTACAGTCCTATTTATCTTTAAATGTTATTTTAGTAACATATATATGGCACAAACTTTCCCTTTTAGCCACATTCACATATATAATTCAGTGAATTAATTACACTTACTAAAATTTGCTACCATCACCACCATCCATTTCCAAAACTCTACAAAGAACTCATATGGAAATTCTGTATAAATTAAGTATGACTTTCCCATTCCCTACCACTAAACCAGCTTTTGGTAACCAGTACTCTAGAATGTAACTCTATGCATTTGCTTACTCTATTTCATATCAGTGATACCATACAATATTTGTCCTTCTGTGCCTGGCTTATTTCACTAAGTATAATTTCTCAAGGTCATCCATGTTTCATGAACCAGGACTTCAGTCCTTTTTAATGCTGAATATTATTCAATTACATGTATATACCACATTTTGTTTATCTGTTCATTGACTGATGGGCACTTGGGTTGCTTCCATCATAGGCAATTTTGAATAAGGCCACTGTGAACATTTGGCTGCAAATTCAAGCCCTTGCTTTCAGTTCCTTTGGGTCGATAACAATTAGCAGAATTGCTGAATCATATAGAAATTCTATACTAAGCTTTCTGAGGAGCTGCCAAAATGTACTCCACAGTGGCTGCCCCATCTTACATTCCCATCAGCAATGAAAGCATAGTGACGAATCTAATGGGAATGAAAAGGAATTTCATTATGGTTTTGATTTGCATTTTCCCTAATACCTAATGATATTCAGCATCTTTTGCTTTTTAGCCATTTGTATATCATCATTGAAGGAATTTGGAGTTGTAAGATTTCTTTTTATATTCTAGATATTATACACTTATCAGATATGCAGTTTGCAAATATTTTCTCCCATTAACCAAGTGTCTTTTAACCTTTGTGATAAAGCCCTTTGGTAAAAGATTTAATTTTGATGAGGTATCACTTATCTATTTTTTTATTTTTTAGCTTGTGCTTTGAGTGTAAAGTCTAAGAAACCATTGCCTAACACAAGGTCCTGAAAATGCTTCCCTGCATTTTCTTCTAGGAGTTTAATAATTCTGGTTCTTATATTTAGATCTGTGGTCCATTATGATTGATTTTTATCTCATGTTTGAGGTAGAGGTCCTGCTTCCTTTCTTTGCAAATGGGGATGCAGTTTTCCCAGCACGATTTGAGGCATAGAATATTCTTTCCTAATTGAGACGACTTGACACCATTGCCACAAATCAATTAGCCATAGATATGAGGGTCAATTTCTGAACTCATTGGTCTATATATCTATCCTTATGCCCATACCATACTGTTTGTATCAATGTGTCTTTGTGATATAGTTTAAGTCAGGAAGTGAGTCCTCCAAATTTGTTCTCCTTTTACAATAATTTACAGAAAGTAAAAATTTTACTTATTCCATTCCAGTTTGGATGCATTTTATTTTATTTTTTTCTTGCCCAACTGCTCTGACTAGAACTTCCAGAAAAATGTTGAATCACCATAGGACATCTCGCATCCTTGTCTCACTCTAGATCTTAGAGTGAATGCTTTCAATCTTTCACCATTGAGAATGATGTTAACTGTGGATTTTTCATAGATAATTTTTACATGCTGTGAAAGTCTCATTCTATTGTTATTTTTTGAGGTGTTTTTATCAAGAAAGATGCTGTTTTGTCAAATTACTTTTCTACATCAATCAAGATGATCATGTTGTTTTTTTCCTTTGTATTGTTAATGTGGTGTGTGACAGTTTGAAGCATTTTAGAGCCCCAGAAAATAGTGCCCTTGGGGCTAATTCATTCCTGTGAGTGTAAGCCTTTTGTAAGATAAAATTACATCAGCTAAGGCCTTTGATTTTTATTTCATGACCCAGGGTGAGGCTTAATCCTCTTACAGGAATCTTCTATAAGTGGAGGAATAAAAAGCCATACATATAGAAAAAAAGTCACAGAGACAGAATCAGAGACATAAGGCACTGGGAGCCAGAAGATGAAATCAAGGGAACACAGAGGCTGAGAGGAAGTCACTTTATACAGAAGCCAAAAGCAGTAAATCCCAGAGAAAAGGGAGAGATGAGTGGACACTATTATGTGCCTAATCACCCACAGGTGCATTTTTAGGGGAGAATCTTTAGATGATGCCTTGATTTGACACTTCCATGGTCTCAGAAATGTAATATTTTAAATTAATAAATCCCTGTTGTAAAAGCCAATCCATCTCTGGTATATTTCTTGGCAATCTTTAGAAAACTAAACATGTTATATTAATTGATTTTTCTGTGTTAAACTATCCTTGCATATTTGAGATAAACCCAATTGAACAAGGTGCATAATTTTTAAATTAATAAATTTTATTTTTAGAGAATTTTAGATTACTAATATCAGAAAAAAATAGACTTTAAATGCAAAACTATTGTAAGAGACAAAGACAAACACTATATATCAATAAAAGGGGTAATCTATCAAGAAGAAAGAACAATCACAATATTTATGCACCTAACCAGGGTGCTTAAAAACACATGAGGAAAACCCTGGAAAAAATAAGTGGAGAAAGAGATGCCTCTACAATTAGAGTGGGGGACTTTAATACACCATTATCACCATTAGACAGAACATCTTTACAGAGAATCAATAAAGAAACAAAGGCATTGAATACTACATTAGAGGATATAAATCTAATAGACATATACATAAATTACATCCAAATACAGAAGGATATACATTCTTCTCGAGTGCAAATGGATCATTCCCAGGATAGACCAAATGCTAGACCACAGAATAATTCTCAATGAACTCAGAAAGATTGAAGTTATACTGAGCAATTTTTCTGACTACAATGGAATAAAGCTGGAAATTAGTAAGGGGCAGAGAACCAGATTAGGCACAAAGATATGGAAGTTAAACAACACACTCTTAGAGAAAGAGTGGGTCAGGAAGGAAATCTCAAAAGAAATCAGTAACTACCTTGAAACTAATGAAAATGACAACACAATGTATCAAAACCTACGGAATGCAGCAGAAGCTGTAGTGAGAGGGAAATTCAAAGCCATAAATGCCTATATTAAAAAAAGAGAAAAGAACTACAACCAAAAACCTAACTGCACACCTGGAGGAATTGGAAAAACAACAACAAACTAACCCCAAAGGAAGTAGAAAGAAGGAAATAACAAAGATTAGAGAAGAACTAAACAAAATAGAAAATAAGAAAGCACTAGAAAAAATAAACAAAACCAAAAGCTAGTTCTTAAAAAAATCAATAAAATTGACAAACGCTTAGCCAGACTAACAAAGAAAAAGAGACAGAAGATAAAAATACACTAAATAATAAATGAGGAAGGGGATATCACCACTGACCCCATGGAAATAAAGAGAATCATAAGAGGATACTTTAAAAATTATATGCCAAGAAGAATGATAAGTTATAGCAAATGGACAAAACTCTAGAAACTCAAAAGCAGCCCACATTGACAAAAGAAGAAATTGATGAACTCAACAGACCAATCACACGTAATGAGATAGAATTAGTCATCGAAAACCTCCCAAGTAAGAAGAGCCCAGGACCAGATGGCTTCACAGGTGAATTCTATCAAATATTCTGTAAAAAACTAATGCCAATTCTGTTTAAACTCTTCCAAAAAATAGAAGTGGAGGGAACATTGACTAACTCATTCTATGATATGCAAACATCACCGTAATACCAAAGCCAAAGACACCACAAGAAAGGAAAATTACAGACCAATCTCTCTAATGAACCTCAATGCTAAAATCCTCAACAAAGTACTCACTAACCATATTAAACAACACATCAAGTGAATTATACACCATGACCAAGTGGGTTTCATCCCTGCTGTGCATGGATGGTTCAATATAAGAAAATCATTCAATGTAATACATGACATAAACAAATTGAAAGTAAAAAACCGCACGATCATCTCTATAGATGCAGGAAAATCATTTGACAAAATACAGCACCCTTTTCTGATAAAAACAATTCAAAGGATAGGAATAGAAGGAAACTTCCTGAACGTGATAAAGGATATATATGAAAAACCCACAGCTAACATCATATTCAATGCAGAAATCCTAAAAGCTTTCCATGTAAGATTGGGAATAAGACAAGGATGCCCACTTTCAACAATTCTATTTATCATTGTGTTAGAAGTACTTGTTCAAGCCCTTAGGCAAGAAAAAGGTATAAAAGGCATCCAAATGGGAAAGGAAGAAATAAAAAAATCACTATTTGAAGATGACATAATCCTATGCATAGAAAGCCCTGAGAAATCTACAACCACGCTTCTAGAGCTTATAAATGAACTCAGTTAAAATGGTAGATTATAAGGCCAGTATACAAAAATCAGCAGTATTTCTGTACACTGATAATCAGCAATCTGAGGAGGAAATAAAGAACAAAATCACATTTACAATAGCAACTAAAAGAATCAAATACCTAGGAATAAATTTAACTAAAGATGTAAAGGACTTAAATACAGAAAACTACACAGCACTGTTAAAGGAAATTAAAGAAGACTTAAATAAATGGAAGAATATTCCCTGTGCATGGATAGGAAGACTAAACACCATTAAGATGTCTATTCTACCCAAACTAATCTACAGATTTAACGCAATCCCAATAAAAATCACCCCAGCATTTTTTACTGAATTGGAAAAACTAACTAGGAAATTTATCTGGAAGGGCATAAGGCCCCAAATAGAAAAAGACATATTGAAAAAGAAAAATGAAATTGGAAGGATTGCACTACCTGACTTTAAAACATACTACAAAGGTACAGGGGCCAAAACTGCATGGTATTTACACAAGGGTAGACATCCTGATCAATGGAATCGAATTGAGAGTTCTGATATAGATTTTTCCATGTACAGTCAACTGATATGACCCACCAAACCATAAAGTTGAACATACACAGCAGCAATCCATCATAAAGTGGAAGTGGTATATGTGAAATAGGGTTTTAATGGGTCCAGGTGGCACATATAAATTATATGAGGAAGTAGCACAAATGCCCATGATTACCACTATTGCCACATTACCTCCTGTTTCCCACACCATAGTTATGGCTTCTCAGGGAGTTCCTTACAACCAGTTGACTGAGGAAGAGAAACCTCAGGCTTAGTTTACAGATGGTTCTGCATGATATGCAGATACCACCCAAAAGTAGACAGATGCTGCACTCCAGACCCTTTCTGGGATGACCCTGAAGGACAGCGGTGAGTGCAAATCCTCCCAATGGGTAGAACTTTAAGCATTTCACCAAGTTGTTCATTTTGCTTTAAAGGAGAAATAGCCAGGGGTGTGTTTGTACAGTGATTCATTGGCTATTTCCAATTGTTTGGGTGGATGGTCAGGGACATGGAAGGAACATGCTTGGAAAATTGATGACAAAGAGATCTGGGGATGAGGTATGTAGATAGACCTTTATGAGTGGGCAAAAAACATTAAAATGTATCTCACATGAATGCTCACCAGAGGATGACTTCAGCAAAGGAAGATCTTAATAATCAAGTGGATAAGATGACCCACTCTGTGGCTAGCACTCAGCTTCTTTCCCCACCCACTCCTGTCATAGCCCAATGGGCTAATGAACAAAGTGGCCATGGTGGTAGGGAAGTAGGTTATGCATGAGCTCAGCTACATGGACTTCCTGTCACCAAGGTTGTCTTGACTACAGCCCCTGCTCAGTGCCCAATCTGCCAACAGAAGAGACCCACACTCAGCTGCCCATATGGCAACATTCCCTGAGGTGATCAGCCTGTTACCTGGTGGTAGGTGGATTACATTGGGCCCCTTCAATCATGAAAGAGGCAGTGAAAGAGGCAGATCAAAGAAATCATTTTACAGTAAATGATGTGCAGGAATGTGTACATGCCCATGGAATTCACTGGTCTTACCATGTTCAGCATCATCGTGAAGCAGCTGGACTGATAGAACTGTGCAATTGCCTGTTGAAGACTCATTTATGGTGCCAACTAGGTGGCAGTACCTTGCAGGGTCGGGGCAATGTTCTCCAGGAGACTGTGTATGCTTTAAACCAGTGTCCACTCTATGGTGCTGTTTTCCCCATGGGTCCAGGAATCAAGGGGTTGTAATGGGAATGGCACCATTCACCATTTACCCTACTGATCCATTAGGAAAATTTTTACTTCTTGTCCCTACAAATTTAAACTCTGCTGATCTACAGGTCTGAGTTCCAAAAGAAGGAGTGCTTCCACCAGGGAACACAACGATCACTCCATTGAACTGTAATTTAAAACTGCCACCTGGCCATTTTGGGCTTCTCCTGCCTCTGAATTAACAGGCAAAGATGAGAATTACTGTACTGACTGGGGTGATTGATCCTGAATAACAAGGGGAAATAGGGCCGCATCTACATAAAGGAGGTAAAGTAGAGTTTGCCTGGAATACAAGAGATCCTCTAGGGTGTCTCTTAGAACTGCCATGCCCTGTGATTAAAATCAATGGAAAATTGGAATAACCCAAACCAAGCAGGACTAAGAATGGCCAAGAATATTGAGGAATGAAAGTTTTGGTCACCTCATCTAGCAAAGCACCACGGCCAGCTGATGTCCTTGCTGAGGGTAACAGTAACATGGAATGGGTAGTGGAAGCAGATAGTGATAAATATGAACCTCAAGCAGTTACAGAAATAAGGACTGTAATGGTCATGAACATGTTTTCCTTGTTTTTTTCTGAACAAGATTGTACATGTCGATAAAATGAATATCTTTATTTTATTCCCTAACCTTTTCTTTATCATATGACAAAAGTCGTATTAGTTTCATTCCATAATATTTAAGGATGTCAAGTTTAAGAATTAATATTACCCAAGGACTTGCACCCTATTCTGGAGGGAATTAGTGTGTTTCCAGTTGTATGCAGGACAGTGGAATATTGTTAGGCAGATATAGATATATAGCTGTTGTTGTTTTTATTTAGAGACTAAATATGTTATATTAGTCAGCCAAAGGGGTGCTGATGCAAAATACCAGAAATCTCTTGGCTTTTATAAATGGTATTTACTTGGTGTATAAGCTTACAGCTACAAGACTCCAAAGAGTCCAACCCAGGGTACTATTACTTCCACTCCCAAGTCTATTGCCACGTGTTGAAGCAAGATAGCTGCTGATATCTGTGAGGGTTCAGCCTTCCTCTTTCCTCCTAAGGTTCTGTAGGCCTGTCTTCCTCAGATCTCAGCTGTAGGCTGGAGGACTCATTTCTTTCTGGGCTCAGCTGATATGTTCTATTCACAATGTCAGCTGTAAAATATCAGGCAAATGCCTTATCTCTCCTCCCAGTGAGGCAGGATTAAAACTGACAAGTTCTCTTCTCTTCTGAGTCTATGGAGCTCTCTCTATTCCTTTTCCCTCTGTGTATCTTTTTTTTCCATCTTCTTGACTGAGTATCTCTTTATATGGCCCACAAAGGGGACGAGGACTCAAACTGAATTGCCTTAATGATGTGGTCAAATCAAAACCCTAATCTTAACATAATATAATCAAAGTCATCTCACCTGAATCTAATACAACCAAAGGGTATCACACTGAGAGGAACAGAACAGTTTACCAACATAATCAATATCTCATTTTGGAATTCATAAATAATATCAACCTGCCACATATGGTTTAAGGTAATGTGTATGGCTGCAAAGTTGACAGGTGGTAGACTATGATGGTTAGGTTAACGTGTCAACTCAGCCAGATAAGGGTGCCCAGCTGTTTGGTCAAACAAACACTGAACTAATTGGAATACAATGGACTATAATCATCAGTGAGTTGATTACATAGATGGCTGATTGCATCTACAATCAACCAAGGAGATTGCTGTTAGTAATGAGTGATGTTTTATCCAATCAGTTAAAGGTCTTAGAAGGGGAAGTGATTTCAGCATTTGGAGAGAAGTTCCAGCTCCACTTCAGAGAGCCAACTTCTGGGAACTCATCAAGGACCTTCATCAGAGCCCCAGGTTTGCAGCCTGCCTGTGAAATTTGGACTTGTGCATCCCCATGGTCACGTGAGAGGCTTTTATAAAATCTCTTTCTATATACAGATATCACCTGTTGATTCTCTTTCTCTAGAAAACACTAATACATGCTGTCTAAATAATTTTGAATTTCACAGCACATGTACATAGATATAATTTCCAGTATAAAGTTCTTGCCCATGTATTGTTAAAATTACACCTTTGTATTTTTGTTGTTATTGTAAATTGCATTTGAAATGATTTTTCTGGTTGCTCCTTGCTTGTATATATAAATACAGTTGATTTTTATATACTGACTTTATATCATTTTGAATTGGGTAAATCCCTTATTAGCTGTCATAGTTTTTTTTTTTTTTCACAGATCCTTTAGTGTTTTCTATATGCAATATCATGTTGTCTACAAATAGACAGTAATCCTTCTTTTCCAACCAAGTACATTTTACATCTTCTTGTTGCTTTATTTACAATGGTTAGGACCTCCAGTACATTGATGAAAAATGTTAAGAATGATGTGATTGGGGTCAATAGTGCTGTAATGTTTGGGGGAGTAGGGTGGGGGAGTTGGGCTGGACTATCCATGGAAATGGGGCGGGGGAGGGCCGGTGGAAGGAACAGGTGAACTCAGGATTTGTAGGTCTGTGGTCAAAACTACAATGGTGTGTATATTTTTGAGGCAAATATGGCAGAGAAGGTGACAGGTGCAGGGCATCAGAGGTGTGGGGATATGTGAGATAGGGTACACCTGGGGCATGCTTTTATGGAAGAGGAAATTGTTCATCTTTTCATAGTGTGTTATCTCAATGGGTGGAGAACAAACACTATAAACAAGAAAATATTAAACCCATCCTGGGAAGTCCTGCTATGTTCTTAATTAGAGGGCCAAGAATATCTCAAGAACATAGCCAGTGCCTACTAAAAGAAAAGAGACCAAAATATCAAGCCCTCAATATTATTTCATGTAGCTATGAACCTTATTCTTCAAAAATTGAAACTTTGTGGTTATCATAGGTTCTGAGGGGAGGGAAAGGGAAGAATAGAATAGATGGAACATAAGACATTTTTTAGTGCATTGAAATTGTTCTGCATGATCTTGCTTTGATTGATATAGGCCATTAAACATTTTGTCAAAACAAAAATGTGTATGGTGCAAAATGAAAGCCATAATATAAGCCATTGACCATGATTAGTAGCAATGCTTCAATATTTGTTCATCAGTTATAACAAATGTACATACTCATGTAAGATGTTAATAATAGGGGAAAATGTGAGAAGTGGAAGGGGTGGAGATTATGGGAATCCCCTATATTTTCTATGTGACTTTTCTCTAACCAAAAGCTTCTTTGAAAATAAAGGAAAAAAATAAGAGACTAGGGTAACATACAGAAGAAATTGTCACTGTACATAAAAGATAAAATATCTTACAATGATGAAATACACCTGAATATTTTTTTATTTTTTATTTCTATATTTTGTTCTTCATTATTTTATTTTTTATTATTTTTATTTATTTATTTATTTTTGGTTTGTTTTGGGGGAGGTTTTGGATTGCAGAAGTGTTGCAATTGTGGCAGTGGAGGATCACTGGTGTGAGATGTTGGTAATGAGTTATGTGTGGGGAGGGGTGCACCTGGGCATTCCTCCATGGAATATGGATATGTTTAAGTGGTCATGGGGTGCTATGTCAGTGGGTGGAGACACACACAATGACCAAAAGAATATTGGTTTCCCTACCTGGGAAGTTTTGTTATATTCTCTAATAGAGTGGCAAGAATCCCTAGAGTACATGGGCAGTGCCTAGCAAAAGAGAACAGACCAATAGGCCAGCCCCTTGATATTTTTGGTTGTATTCATGAACCTTTTCTTGTGAAATTGAAACTTAGCCTAATATTATATAATGCCTAAACATTACCTCCTGAAAGGCTAGTTGTTGCTCAAAGGTAGCCTCTATCTAAGCCAAAATCACCATATAAACTCACTACCTTCTGCCTGATGTGGGTCATGACTCCTGGGGATGAGCCTACTTGGCACCAAGGGATTAATTATTACCAAGTGCTAAGGAACAATGTATTTGGAAAAAAGACCTTTAACAAAAGGGAGAAATTTTAAATACAAATGAATTTTTATGGCTAAGCGATTCCAAAGTGAGTCAGGAGGTCATTACAGAGGTTACACTTATGCACATCTCAGGAGAATCTCATTTACTGCAACAATGAATGGTGCCTTAAGCAGGAGGGCTCTTGAGGACTCTGGAGACATCTAGACACTATAGGCAGGGCAGAAAACCCCAGAAGAGGGAAGCCTGTCAGTGGGCCTTACTTTGGAATATATGTTCCCTAATGTAACAGAGTTAGACTCATTTATAACTTCCCTACCCATGGCTCTTATGACTCTTTTACTTGAACCTATAATTAGCACTATACTTGTTAAATATATGTCCTAGAGATTTAATCTTCAATCTGTTCACATGTCAGTTTAGCCCTAAATCTCCGTAGAGTTGCAATACCTATTCTCCATTTCAATGCACTCACCCAGGTCACCTAACAAAAGGATGATGGTGGACAACCCCCATCCCCAAAAATAGAAAGTACATACAACTGTAAGCAAGACAGTTCCATCCATCTGCCCCATGGGATCTAAACCCCCTCTCAATCAGAAACAGAGTGAGCATCAACATCCCAAACCTCAAGATTGAGGAATGAACAAAAATAAAGTGGGAATGCAGCTATGGACTAAAGTAGACATTATTATTCTAGTAATACAAGAATGTGTAACAGTGATATAAAGACAGTGGTTATCAGAGATTCTGACAGGAAGGAGAGGGAAGAATAGGTGTAACATGGTGTGTTTTTGGGACATTGGAGTTGTTCTGTATGACATTGCAATAAAAGATTCAGGCCCTTATACATTTTGTCAAATCCTATAAAAATTTTGTGGTGTAAAGTGTAAACTGTAATGTAAACTATAGACCATGGTTAGTAGCAATGCTTCAATATGTGTTCATCAATTGTAAAAAATGTACCACACTAATGAAAGATGTTGATA
>JAQZBX010047559.1:0-20436 GCA_029593785.1 Cabassous unicinctus
TTAAAAAAAAAAAAAAAAAATATATATATAGGGGGATTCCCGTATACCTCACCCCCTCCCCCTCCCACAATTTTCCTCATTAATAACATCTTTCATTAGTGTGGTACATCTGTTACAATTGATGAACACATGTTGAAGTATTGCTACTAACCATGGTCTATAGATTACATTATAGTTTATACTTTAATGTATAAAGTATACATTAAAGTATGTATGGAGGGACCCAGGTTCGATCCCTGGGACCTCCCGGTAAAATAATAATAATAATAAAAAAATAGTTTATACTTTGCACCACACATTTTTATAGGTTTTGACAAAATGTATAATGGCCTGAATCCGTCATTGCAATGTCATGCAGGACAATTCTAATATCCCAAAATGCCCCCATATTACACCTATTCTTCCCTCTCCCTCCCCTCAGAACCTCTGGTGACCACTGCCTTTATATCAATGTTACAAGTTCTTCCATTGCTAGAATAATAATAAGTCTACTTTAGTCCATAGTTGCATTCCTACCTTATATTTGTTCATTCTTCTATCTTGAGGATTTTAGGATGGTGATGCCCACTCGGTTTCTGATTGAAAGGGGGTTGTTAAGTCAGACACAAAAGGACAAATACTGTATGAATGTGTTACTATGAACCAAATATATTGTGTAACATATTGTTTGATTCAAAAAAAATTTTATATGTATCCCGTACATTTGAGAAATGTATGTTTTTATTCAACTGTGTTTTCTTTTTCAGTTTTTAATTGTTTATATTTTCAATTACTAAATGTACAAAATAAAGTTTAAAAAATTAAAAAAAAAAGGGGGGGGGGAGGCTTAGATCCCATGGGGCAGATGGATGGAACTGTCTTGTTTGCAGTTGTAGATACACCCTTTTTTGGGGGATGGGCATTGCCCATCATCATCATTTTGTTAGGTATCCCAGGCCAGGCAGGCTGCTTAGGCATCTTTTGTTTTTTCTCCCTCCCTCCCTCTTTTCCTTCCTTCCTCCTTTCCTTCCTTCCTTCCTTCCTTCCTCTCCTTTTTCTTTCCCTTTTCCTTTTCCTTTTGGAGAGGGGGTTCCCTTTTAACCTAAAAGGCATCTGATCCCTCTCCCCCCTTTTTAAGAGAGACTCCCAGCAAGGTCTGGAAGTCTGCTCAGGGCCTGACAGGAATTACATTCTCCTTCCAGGGCCCAGGGGAGGTGTCGAAGTGAGGAAAGACAGGAAGCTGTGTGTGTCCTGGAGGTCTTGCCGACCCAGCACCTGCCCTGGGGAGGAAGGGACACCAGCTCAGGTGCCTTGGCCATCATGGCCATACAGCCCCTTCCCCTACTCTGGGCTGCTCAGCACTTAAGATTTTCTTTTCTTTTTTTTTTTTTTTTAAGATTTTATTTTATTTATTTATTTATTTATCCCCCCCTTGCTGTTTGTGCTCGCTGTGTCCATCTGCTGTGCGTTTCTCTGTGTCTGCCTGTCTCCCCTTGTTGCGCCGTCCTGCCGCGTCAGCTCACCGCGCCGCGCGGGCTGGCTTGCCTTCACCAGGAGGCCCCGGGAACCGAACCTGGGGCCTCCCATATGGTAAACGGGAGCCCCATCGATTGAGCCACATCCGCTTCCCTTAAGATTTTCTTGTACCTAGAAAGCCAGCGCTGGGACTGGAGGATCAGGCTCTGCTGTCCTGGAGCTTCCCTCTCATGGCTTTCCCGAAGGCCACCAGGCTGGCTGCATTTCAATCCTCTGAGCTGCCCCCATCTGTCGCCCTCACTTCTCCCTGTTACCAGCACCCTGGACCACTGGGCTGTGAGTTTCCCACAGAGCCATGGATAAGGGTGCTTGACCTGAAGCCTCTGGCTGAGGAAGGGGACAGTCCCCAGGCCCCACCCAGGTGCTGCTCCCTCTGAGTCATCTTATCTCAATTCCCAGCTACTGACAGGGCCACTTGGTTTATGGTCCTGGAGAGGGAACCACTTAGCTGGTAAATCACTTGCCCCACCCCTCCTCAACCTCCAGCTCCCACCACTGTCTCTCTACTGGTCCTGCCCACCAGTGCCCCTCTCCCCTCCTCACAGCCGAGAGCTGTACCTATGGTTTGGTGGTTAAAAGCATGGAGTCTGGAGCCAGACTGTCCAGGTTCTTGAACTCCACTCCACCACACACTCACTTTGTGACCTTGGGCTAGTCATTTCACCTTTCTTTGCTTATTTCCACATGGAGAAATGGGGATGATAATACCTACCTCATAGGGTTGTTGTGAGCATTTAATGAGTTGATATTTGTAAAGGCTCAGGAGAGTGCAGTTTAAGCACCAAATGCTGCCGTAGCTGCTGTGCTCTCTTCTGTCTGGTCCTCTGGTTCAGCTTTAGCACCACCACCTGTGCACCCGCCGCCCTCGGCCTCTGTGACCTGACACTGTCAAGAGGTTCTGACTCTGAGCTGCCCAGGGAGCAGGGAGTGCGGGACAAGTGCTCAGCCAGGGGCAGCAGAATGAGTGTCCTCTGTGGGACAGAGAGCCAGAGAGCTCAGAAAACCTCAGCTTGGGCAGAGGTTGTGAAAGATTTCATTTGGGGAGGAGAAAGGGTGCTAGCCTGAGGGACGTAGGGCAGAGTCCTGGGAGGAGAGATGCAAGGACAGGGAACCAGTGACCCCCAGAAAAGGCAGGCAATTGTGAATAGTGGAGTCAATCCATCTTAGATTCACATCTTGGTTCTGTTATTGGTAGCTGTGTGTGACCTTTGTGCAAGATGCTTAATCCCCAAGCCTCAGTTTCCTCATCTGTAAAATGGGAATAATTGTATCCATGTCATAAGGTTACTGTGAGGAATCAATAAGATAACTGCTTAGCCCAGCACCCAGTACGCGTGGTATGTACAGAAGATCCATTGATGGATTAGCTTATGTTATAGGGAGAGAGGAGGCACAGGCAGGCTGGCAGTCCCTTAAATTACAGCACCCAGGAGGATCTCCTCCCAGTCTCCTGGCTCCCAGAGGTGGACTCAAGAGCCTTGTTAACCTCCCAAGGGGAGAAGACAGGGCAGTAGACCTCAAAGAAGGCCAGACAGGAAGGGGGAGACAAGGGAGTGGGCTCACAGTCCCAGCCGAGGTCTGAGACCATCCAGCTGGTTGATGAAAGCATAAGAAGAGAGCAGGAAGTCCACATGGGATTTCATTTCATTCCTGAGTGGAGGCCTATATTAGGTTCCTATGGCTGCTATAACAAATAATCCAAAACTAGGCGGCTTAAAACAATGGAAACTTATTCTCTCACAGTTCTGGAGGCCAGAAGTCTAAAATCTGGCAGGGCCATGCTCCCTCGTGGAGGATTTCAGGTAGAATTTGTCCTTCCTCTTTCAGCTTCCACTGGATGCAGAAGTTCAAGCTCTGCCTCCGTATTCACAAGGCCTTCTCCTTTGTGTCTCTGTCCTTTGTTTTTCCATCTCAAAACACCCTCTGCCTCTCTAAGGACATTCGTTATTTGATTTAGGGCCCACTTGGATAATCCGGGGTGATCCCTAGATGATCGCAAGAACCTTAACTTAATTACATCCACAAAGATCCTTTCAGGAGCGGATATAGCTCAAGTGGTTGAGTGCCTGCTTCCCAGGTACTAGGTCCCAGGTTTGATTCCCAATGCCTCCTCAAAACAAAACAAACATATGAAGAAAAAAAAAACAAAAAACCAACTCTCATTGGGGAGCAGATGTAGCTCAGTGGTTGAGTGCCTTCTTCCCATGTACAAGGTCCTGGGTTCAATCCCCAGTACCTCTTAAAAAAAAAAAAAAAAAGATCCTTTTTCCAAGTACGGTAAGACTAACAGGTTCTGGGGATTAGGAAGTGGAAGTATCTTTTTGGGAACCACCATTCAGCCCACTACAAGGTCCCATGGCAAAGATGAGAGAGGTTACACGGCATGGGCAGGTGGCCTGAGCTCAGCCTTACATCCTGGGCCTGGGAGGAGTGGGGAACCCAGCCTGCAGCTCAGCACCTGCAGACTTGGCAGGAGCTCCTCAGCGTTGGGGAGGAGGCTTGAGGGAACCAAGCCTGGGTGGCAAATCAGCTTTTTCTCCTGTGGAGCCTGTCCTCCTCCTCGCCACTTCCCAGAACCCACTCCCTGGCTCTGCTGTCAGACTTGATTCTGGACCCACCAATTTTTTTCCCCTGGGAAGCCAGTGCCCAGCAGACCGGAAAACTTGAGAACTTTGCAAACTGGGGATGGCAAGTAGCCCTTCAACTCCTCCACCACCCTTTTGGGGTCTGGCTCCTGGATAGTGCAGCTTCCCACCGTCCTTCCATCCAACTACTCTGAACTTTCAGTTTTCCCAAGTACCAAGAGCTCTCACTTCAGACCTCAAGGCACACACTGTTGCCTCCTCTGGAACAATTTTTCCTCCTTACCCAACCTGTTTTGGGCTAACTCCTATTTGGCCCTTTGGTCTCAGCTTAGAGATTCCAGCCTAACTGGATTCCCCAAGCTGAGTGAGAGCCCACCTCTGGTTTCCCCATTGGCAACCCTCCCTCACACATCCCCTTCCCCATCATAGCACTAATTACAGTACAGGATAGTTGTCTGTACCTGTCGGTCTCCCCAGGGTCTGGCACAGGACTTGACCCACATAATGGGTGCTCAGGAAAACGTTTGTTGAAAGAATGACTGACTGAC
This sequence comes from Cabassous unicinctus, assembly GCA_029593785.1. Lineage (NCBI taxonomy): Eukaryota > Metazoa > Chordata > Mammalia > Cingulata > Chlamyphoridae > Cabassous > Cabassous unicinctus. The sequence goes on from JAQZBX010047559.1 coordinate 4,649, forward strand.
TTCATGGTTGAGCTCCTGTCCCTGTGCCTACTTTAGGGATCAGCTTCCTTCTGGCCAAGGCTACCAGAGTGGATCCCTGGCTGAACCTCACCTGAGTGAGGGCCTTTGGCGCATTGGTGAAGAGGGTCAAGGCTGAGAAGGAGCAATGTGTCATTGCACAAGGTAGGAATTTTGGATATCTGTTGGAACTAAGAGTGCCCTTGTCCTGGGACCCAGACCCCACAAAGGCCGGAGCTTTGTGCAAGAGGACAGCAGGTCCTGTGACGTACAATGTACGCGTGGCTAAGTATTGCTATGTGTGGTTGGGGCTAAGCCTAAATAAGTCTTCTCAGTGAGCTGGGGCCTTAACTGTGGAGAAGTGGATTTTCTAGGCTTGGGAGACACATAATTTTGAGCTGGCCAGCTACCTAATCATAGGTAGCAAATCAGCCAGTCCCCTCAGCCAAAAGAGTGCACTGGATTTTGTAAACTTTGTTGTAAAATTAAGAGGCATTTTGCTTTATTTTCCAAATAAAACACTGCAATATTCAATATGCTTTTTCAAACTATACATGCCTCAGCCCCATTTCCCCTGGAGATTTGTCCTTTCTGGCCCCACCACTATCATCTTCCCCCCTGGAAAATTTCTGACCTGAAAGATGAAGGCTGAATTCCTGAGAATGGCCCCTAGAAAGGCCCTCCTGCCTGCCCTTGTCCTCTATCTCCCTTCACTCACTCTGAGCTACAAGTATTTCCTCACATCTCTGGCTGTTTACAGTCTTCCTTCAGTGGCCATGAAAGTCAAGTTTGGAGAAGTAGGCCCTTGTGGGCCTGTTGAGGGATTGGGTGGGATCCCTCCAGCAGCCGAACAGTGAGAGGGGATGAAATGCAGGTGGGACCAGCGAGGCCCTGTGGCAATAATCCTGACAAGAGCAACTGTGATCCAGACCAGGCAGGGGCTGATGGAGTGAAGTGGATAGAGATTTCAGAGAGATTTCGGAGACAAACTGGTGCTGAATAAGTATTTGTTGACTTTCCTGGCTACTCTTTCTAAAGTAGACTCTTCATTTACTCTTCTTTTTATTTGTTTATGTACTTGTCTACATAATGTTTCTGTCAAGCAGAACCTTGGTCAATTCTATTAAAAATAGTGCTTGGCACTGAGCAGGTGCTCTCAGTAAATCTTTGTGGACCAAATGGCTTAGTAATCGATTGGATGGTACCCTGTGAGGACAGGAAGGTAAAAAGTGCTGTAAGGCCAGTAGGAGGCCTGGGAACCTGGGACACACGCTGCGAAGGGATTAAGATTCCACTCTGTCTCTGGCTCTGAGAAGCGTGGGCATTGAGCAGGGGTCTAGGGGTCTAGATGGCCCGGGAACCAGCTCCCCCAATTGCCCATCGCTAGCATTTGAGAAAATTCAATTCCCATTCTTCACTCTCTGGCCTTCAGGTTGCTGAGCCAGGGCAGTGGATGTTTTTAAGGTAAGGGAATAGGGGACCCCAGTGGGACCCGGAGTCCGCCCCTCTTGAGTTTGGAAGTAGGTAGCGGCAGTTGTGGGGTGAAGCATGGTAAAAGCCATTAAATGCCAGGCTTTGTCTGACCCCAAGGCACAGCTTCACAGCCTTGGGGTCAAGCCAGCTGGACTCCGGAGCGTGCAATTCCTCCCAGGCCGCAAAGGGGGCAGCACTGGGCTAGCCTGAGGGCTCCGGCCGGGGGCGTGGGACGTAAGCACGATCCCGCGCACTTAAAGCGGAGTGTTAGTGACGCGCCCCGGCGAGAGCGAGCGCTGCGCTTGCCTCTCCCCTGCCTCTTGGAACGCCTCGAGTTGCTGGGGAGACGCCCCCAGATGCCCGACTCCCACTCGGACTTCAGCATACGCCCCGAAGGACGAGGGAAGAAAGTAGCCCCCGTAAACGTGACTCGCAGTTATCAGGGCGGGGTAGGGGGCAGTCGGAGAAAAGCGCGACCCTTAGGTCTTGAGCGCCCGGCCGCAGTAGATCACCAGTATGGCTGCTCCTTTACGACGAGAGCAGGAGGCGGGGCCTCGAGGTGCGCTGGTTGGGAGGCGGGGCTTCCTGGTGACGTAAGCCGGGGCGGGGCTTGGCTTCGGGGTGACTTGCCGCCAGGAAGGGGGCGGGGCTTTCGGTGACGCGACGCCGGGAGGGGGCCGGCGTTCATTGATAAAAACGCCGCGCTCCCTCGGGCGCGAGCGCAGCGTAGCAAATCCAGGCAGTGCCAGTCGCGGCCGGGGCCCGGCGGCCCCGAGAGCAAGCCGCGCCCGCGCCCGCGCTGCGACGTGCCGCCCGCATGGAGCCCGCCGCCGGCCTCCTGTCCCCGCGCCCCTTCCCGCGTGCGGCCGCTCCGCCCGCGCCCCCCGCCGGGCCCGGGCCGCCTTGGAGCGCCGGGCGCGGACCTGAGCCGGAGGTGCTGGCCGGGCCGCCGGCGCCGGACCCCGGGCGACTCATCACGGACCCGCGCAGCGGCCGCACCTACTCCAAAGGCCGGCTGTTAGGCAAGGTGGGCCAGGGGCCGCCGGGGCGGTGCGAGCGGGAGGCGGGCCCTGCCGGCCTTTTTGCCGGTGCCGGGTCCCCGGCGCAGGGTCTTTGCGGGCCAGACCCGGCCTCCCCGCGAGCGCCTTGCCTGATGGGTGCCCCCTCCTCATTAGGGGGGTTTCGCCCGCTGCTACGAGGTCACTGACACGGAGACTGGGGGTGCCTATGCGGTCAAAGTCATCCCGCAGAGCCGCGTGGCCAAGCCGCATCAGCGCGACAAGGTGGGTCCAGGCCCGGCGGAAGGGGGAGGGGACCCCAGTGCCGCGCGGGCCCTTGAAGAATGACGACCCCGGTACCCCCATGGCAGATCCTTAACGAGATTGAGCTGCACCGAGACCTTCAGCACCGCCACATTGTGCGTTTCTCACACCACTTTGAGGATGCCGACAACATATACATATTCCTGGAGCTCTGCAGTCGAAAGGTGAGGGGCGGTGATGCGGTGGGGAAGGGGGTCCCAAGACCCAAAACTGGGGCCCAGACTCTGCCTCGGCGAGCAGATGGCGGGAGGGCCAGGCAGGGCGGGCTAGGGGCTGAGGCAGTGGCTCTCTGCAGTCCCTGGCCCACATCTGGAAGGCCCGGCACACCCTGTTGGAGCCAGAGGTGCGTTACTACCTGCGGCAGATCCTCTCCGGCCTCAAGTACCTGCACCAGCGGGGCATCTTGCACCGGGACCTCAAGCTGGGTGAGACTCCTGGGTCAGCGGGATGAGGGGGAGGGCAGGGTTGGAGGAAGGAGTCTGACACCCTCCTCTCTGCCGCTGTCCAGGAAATTTTTTCATCACCGAGAACATGGAGCTCAAGGTGGGGGATTTTGGCTTGGCAGCCCGGTTGGAGCCTCCGGAGCAGAGGAAGAAGTGAGTGTTTGAGGATAGGGGTGGTTACAGTCTGTGTTTGACACAGATGACGTGCATGACAGACAGCAAGTGCGGGGGGCGGGGGGGAGGTGAGATGACTGCCTGATGAATGCATGTGCTCTATGGGGAACGGGGTGATGGGCTGCTTGTGGGAAGGTGGAGGCAGCAGCCTGGCTTACTGTGACTGGTGGAGGGAATGAGGACCTTACAAGTTTGTGACATAGGTCGGGTAGGCGACCCTGAGTTTCTGAGACAGATGGGGGTGTAAGGGTTCTTGGGGGCGTATGAATGTGTGGATGGGGGGAGGGTAACACAGGCAATGTGTAAGTGTGCGTGAGGCAGTCTGAGAGTGTGGGAATGGTGCGACACGACCCCCGTGGGTGTGGAAGGAGACCCTGATGTGGCCGTGATGACTGGAGATGCCTGACAGATAGCAAGTGTGGCAGGCGAGTGTTTATGGGGGACATGACAGCTGGTGTTGGTGTGTGTGTGGTGGCAGACTGTGGGAGGTGACAGCCTGTGTGGATGCCTGACAGACGGCAGTGGAGTGGGGGGAGGGATCAGTGATGGACCCTCTGTGCTGACCCTGGAAGAAGGGGCTGGGTTGAGGGTCAGGGGCTCCCCCTGTCCCGCAGAGCAGCTGAGCAGCTGGGCCAGGCGGATGGGTGGGGGACTCAGCTGCCGTCCCCGGCATCCATTGTCCCAGGACATGCAGGAGCTCTCTGGCCTTTGGTGACAGGCAGCTGCTTTGTCTGGGCTCAAAGTGGGGGCAGGGATGGAGGTGCTGCTGGGCTGGGTCTGAGCCTGCCTCCTCCTCTCCTCCTCCCTGCCCCCTTCCAGGACTATCTGTGGCACCCCCAACTACGTGGCTCCAGAAGTGCTGCTGAGACAAGGCCATGGCCCCGAGGCAGACGTGTGGTCTCTGGGCTGTGTCATGTGAGTCCTAGGGTCAGCGGCAGGCAGGTGGGTACAGGGGTGGGGCGTACCCCCCACTGGACTCCTGACCCCATTCCCCCGGCCCCACAGGTACACACTGCTGTGTGGGAGCCCCCCTTTTGAGACAGCCGACCTGAAGGAGACGTACCGCTGCATCAAGCAGGTTCACTACACACTGCCCGCCAGCCTCTCACTGCCTGCCCGACAGCTCCTGGCCGCCATCCTACGGGCCTCGCCCCGAGACCGCCCATCGATTGACCAGATCCTGCACCATGACTTCTTTACCAAGGTCTGTGGCTCTCCAGACACCAAAGTCGTCTGCACAGTCCCAGGAGATTGGATGGGAGCAGGGACCTCTCTTCTCTGCTCACACGGCTTTCCTCCTCAGGGCTACACTCCCGACCACCTCCCTGCCACCAGCTGCACGACAGTCCCAGACCTAACACCCCCCAACCCGGCTAGGAGTCTCTTTGCCAAAGTTACCAAGAGCCTCTTTGGCAGGAAGAAGAACAAGGGTGAGTCTGGGGTGTCATTGGGCTTTGGGAGCAGAACTGGGGGGCCTGTTTCACACATTGTGGGGGTATGAGTGTGTGTATTCATGAGAGTATACCCGTGAAGGGCCCCTGTGAGCTTCTGGGGAGAGCACTGGGGCTGCCTGTCTCTCATCATCCCTGGGCCCCTGTGAGCTTCTGGGGAGAGCACTGGGGCTGCCTGTCTCTCATCATCCCTGGGCCAAGCAGGAGGGCTGGGCAGGAGATGAGATACTGAGGATACTGAGGGCTGTGTCTCCCTCCCCCATCCCCCAGGAAAGAACCATTCCAAGGAGCGAAACGAGGTCTCCTGCTTGGTGAACGGCCTCATGCGTACGTCCATTGGCCATCAGGATGCCAGGCCCGAGGTGAGGTGATCACGTGGCCAGTGTTCCCGACTCAGCCCCGCCCTGGCAGCTGTGGGAAGCTGGGGATAAAAGAGGCTGGTGAAGCAGCCAGCCTCATAGTGGCCTAATTGGTTGTGTCTCGTTAGCCAGGTGGGGCTGACCTGGGGTGCTTTGGGATCTGGGAAGGGCTGGGCTAGGCCATGGGCTCCCTAGGAATTGGATTTAGGGGCTTATCACTCCCTTCCCGTACCCATTCCTCCAGGGTCCAGCAGTTACTGGTCCAGCCCCCCTTAGCCTGGTTGAAACGGCCCCTGAAGACAGCTCACCCCGGGGGACGCTGGCAAGCAGTGGAGATGGTGAGGAGCCAGGGAGGATGAGAAGTGCTAGAGGGTTCTGGGGCTGAGACCAGGGACCAGAGGGAGGGAGTGGGCAGGGGGACATGGCATGGGTCCTGGGGGACTAGTGCCTAATTCCCAGGGTCCTGTTTCCTTCAGGATTTGAGGAAGGTCTGACTGTGGCCACAGTAGTGGAGTCAGCCCTCTGTGCTTTGAGAAACTGCGTGGCTTTCATGCCCCCAGGTGAGGTCAGGGTCTGGTATGAATGAATGGTGGTGGGAATTCTTTGGCTGGGAGGCCAGGAACAGGCCCTCACTCCCTTCCCTCCCATGACAGCGGAACAGAACCCTGCCCCCCTAGCACAGCCAGAGCCTCTGGTGTGGGTCAGCAAGTGGGTTGACTACTCCAACAAGTTTGGCTTCGGGTATCAACTGTCCAGCCGCCGTGTGGCCGTGCTCTTCAACGATGGCACACACATGGCCTTATCGGCCAATAGAAAGTAAGTGCTGTCATGGGTGCCTTGTGCCTGGGCCATTGTACCCAGCAGGCCTGCACCCTGGTGTGTGCTGCTGGGCTCAGGGGCTTGGGCTCTATCAGGGGAGGGGTGTCGGTGCAGGGCGTCCTCTGACCTCTGCCCCTCCAATCCCCCAGGACTGTGCACTACAACCCAACCAGCACAAAGCACTTCTCCTTCGCTGTGGGCTCCGTGCCCCGGGCCCTGCAGCCTCAGCTGGGTGTCCTGCGATACTTTGCCTCCTACATGGAGCAGCATCTCATGAAGGTGTGTGGGCTGGGGTGGGGCCCACTGATGCCTGACACATCCTGGTCCTTTCCCATTCCCTCTTGGGGGAGGGGGAGAGGATCAAAGCTAGAGCCTGAATCCCTAAGGGAGGCAGCAAGGCTGGGAGCGGGGTGTGTGATTTATGTCTGACGGTGACTTGCCCCTGCCCCCAGGGTGGAGACCTACCCAGTGTGGAAGAAGTGGAAGTGCCTGCCCCCCCCTTGCTGCTGCAGTGGGTCAAGACTGACCAGGCCCTCCTCATGCTGTTCAGTGATGGCACTGTCCAGGTAAAAGTGGGCCCTGGAGTTGGGGGAAAGGCCTGGAAGGCCCGGGGTGCTGGGGAAGAGACTGGGCCTGGGGCCTAGCCTGATCAGTGCTGTCCTCCTGTGCACAGGTGAACTTCTATGGAGACCACACCAAGCTGATTCTCAGCGGCTGGGAGCCCCTGCTTGTGACTTTTGTGGCCCGCAACCGCAGCGCTTGTACTTACCTCGCATCCCACCTTCGGCAGCTGGGCTGCTCCCCAGACCTACGGCAGCGGCTCCGCTACGCTCTGCGTCTGCTCAGGGACCGCAGCCCTGCCTAGGCCCTATTCAGTAGAGCAGGCCCTGACCCAAGACCCCCCGGGCCTGAGGCCTGTGCCTGTAAGGCCCTGGCCCTGGCCTCGGTGGCCCTCCCTCTCCTTTTGGTGCCTCACTGGGGGCTCTGGACTGACTCCCCCAGGGAATCAGGAACCAGCTTTACTGGGGTTGGGGGCCGCCTGTCCTCGATGCCTCCATCCCCTTCTCCAAGATAAGCCTGAGCCTTAGCCCCCAGCTCAGGGGGCATTATTTATGGACCACTTTTATTTATTAACAGACATTTATTTATTGGGATGTGAGCCCCAGGGAGGGCCTCCTCCTGGCATAATAAACTGTTTTGCAGAAGTTGGAGGCCTTTTTACTCACAGTAGAGCCCATGGACAGTGGCCATGGCGAAGAGCGAGGAGTTGGTGAAGGCGGCAGAGGCCAGCCCATCGCGCGCCGCGTCCCAGAGCGCGCGGCTGACCACGCGCACGCCCTGGCCGGTGCGTGGCCCCAGCACCACACTGCACACCAGCTTGTAGCGCGGCGGGCTGAGCTCGCGCAGGCGCAGGCGCACCTGCTCGCAAAGCTCCCGCGCCAGCGGCCCGGCCTCGTGGCCCGAGTAGCATGCGTTGCGCAACCCCGCGGCCAGCGCGGCTTCCAGAACGCGCTGTGCACGCGCAGCCTGCCAGCGCTCTCCAGGCGCAGGTTCCGTGCGGTACGTGGGTGCCACCCGGCGGGCGGGCGCCAGGGGCAACCCCGAGAAGCTGAACCGCGATCCCAGAGGGGGCACGGGGCCCAGGGATGGTCGCCGACCCCCAATACCGGCGCCCGGCCCCACCAGTGAGTTGCAGCGTGAAAAGGACGCGGCCGGGCCCAGCACGGAACCACGTCGGGAGCCTGGTCCAGGACCTACGGGTCGGGCCTCAATGCTGGGCAGGCGCCCCGGCCGCACCGCTGGTGGTTTTGGCCCCGAGTCTTTGGCAGTCTCCTCCTCTTGGCATCCGGGGGCCAGAAGCCTGCCAGCCATAGACCTGCCGGCTAGAAGACCCACACTTAGGCAGAATGGCTTTCACTGGCCGTCTTCACCCACCACCCAGTCTTGACTTGGTGATAGCAAAGGTTTTTACACTCTATCCCCTTCTTACCTGTGTTTTTGGGACAAGAGGATCAAATAATCCAGAGCTGGGCAGGTTCCTGAGTTCTTAGAGGCTCCCTGCTTAGGGGGTTAAGGGCCTTGTTAGCGACATCTGCAGGGGAAGGGGTGCTGCTCAGACCATGATCTCGGATGAATTTCTGCCCCTCTGAACTCCACTTTCCCCTGGGCACTATGGAGACAAGCTAGGTGAGCTCTGAGTGCACTTCCTTTCCTCCCTGGCTTTGACAGCAGGAGAAGGGGGAGATTATACCTGGTCCCTACCTCAGCCTGGGTGGGGGAATTGGTACTTCCATCTCCTAATCAGAAGGGTAGATGGACAGACCCAACTCCTTCAACTCCACCGAGCTTACTGGTCCTGGCAGCTTTGAACCCAGTCCCCTTCTACCTGCTCCTAGGGTGGCTGGCATAAAGATCTCCCGCACACCTGGCTGAGGCTGGGGACAGGGGACTGATGAAGCTCCTTTCACCCTAGCTCTCCTGGCCCCACCTCCTCCAGAATCAGTTTTGGGATGGCCGCCCTCTTTCCCCGAAACTCCCGCAGGCACCTGAGTCACCTGCAGCCTTTGGCCTCCGAGCTCTCTTCTGGCTCCCCAGGCCTGGGCCAGCTGGCTTGACTGGCAGGCAGGAGGGGAGGATACCCTCGCCTGTGTTGTGGAGTTGCCATGGGTGCTGGGGCAAGCAGTCCTCTCTCTGGTTCCCTCCCTCCAGTTCTGGCTCTGGCTTAACCGTCTAGATTATTACTATGAGCATGCGCTGATTGCAGAGTTCCTGGATGCCCCTGAGTCATCAGGGAAGAGGGAGGTGACCAAGACGGACACTGAGGGGGCAGGGTGGAGACAGGGAGATGTTGCAGAGAGAAGAGGGGCCCTGGCCAGGAAGATGTCCCTCTATCCTAAGGGCTCGTGAGCCACTGTCTATTTCTTCCTTTGTGAAATGGTTGGATGACTGGCCCTTCACGTGTGTGAAGAAGTCTCAGAGTGGGGAGACCTTGAGTCTGCGAGGGTGGCTGCTCAGGAATCTGGGATTCAGGCCCACAAGGAAGAGCCAGTCAAGGCTCTATCACCTCCCCATCAGCTCAACTAGGACAAACACTTCTGCTTCTGGCACCCAGCTAGGGTGGGGCTGGATGACTTCCTTAGCCCTGGGCAATGTGCGGGGGAGGGGAGGCCCAGCAGCTTAGCTGGCGGGAGAGCCAGGCAAAGGGAGCCAGGCTGACGCAGCAGTGCCTGAGTCCTGCCTCCTGACCCTTGCTACTGGCCCAATTGCCCTGGTCTTGCCCCAGTTGGCCACACCTCTTCTGTGTCCAGCTCCCAGATTGCAGGCTTCCTGCTCCACTGCCTCGGGCAGATGCATTTCAGGGATGCCAGAGGCTGTGACGCCTCCGTCAGAGCTGACGCCTCCTCACCTGACCCTCTCTGGGAGTGATAGGACTGCCCCCTCCCAAACAAACCATGTCTTGGCCCTGAAAATCGTCCCGTGGAAGGGAGGATTTTCCCTGTTGATGGGGCTTCCCCAGGCCTGGGTAACCTGATTCAGATCCTGGGCAGGCGGTGGGGGTTGGAGGCCAGGGAGTTTAAACTCTCTGAACCCAGGGCAGGCAGGTGCCACAGTGCTAGGCCCCTGGGACTCTGCTTAAGGCCCCTCTGAGGGCTCAAGGTTTCCCTGAGCCTTTGGGAGATGGGCGGAGCCTCTTCTCAGGCCGGGCTCCAGTTTCCATGGAAACCCACAGGCTTCCCACCCGGACTGCTGCCTGGCCAGGCTCCCAGCCAGTCCCTCCCCGACCACAGGCCGCTCCAGCCTGGGCTTCTCGCAGCTCCCTCCCTGTGTCTGTCCCTTATCCCCGTCCCCAAGCTGCTGGCCTCCGGCCTCGGATGCCTTCTTCAGGAACCTGGGCCTCTTCGGGTCCAGTCCCTAAACTTCAGCTTCTCAGCAACTGGCCTCCCAAGCTCCTGCTCTTCCCTCTCAGGCCTTTCAGGCCTCCTGCTCCTTCTCACCTTCTGCCTCCCACAGACCAGCGAACAACAGACCTCCTAGGCCACTCCACCCACTTCCCCCATCCTACCCATCCATGGAGACCCCAGGATTGGTTGTGCACGGAAAGGCTGTGCCCTTTTCCACAGCACTCGGAAGCCTCATCAACAACCCCCGATACAGGTGAGGGGTGGGCCCTGTCTGCAGGTTTTCCCTAGCTGGCTCTGCTGGGCCCCATGACTCTGAGGAGACCCTAGCTGCAGAGTAGGTGGCTCTCCTCCCTGGGGAACTCAGTCTATGGGAAATTCAAGTGTCGAGGACAGTACTGGTTACTCAGTGTCCCCCATATCCTGAGAGCCAGAGGTGGGAGGCAGTGGGGGCTGGAGCCCGGAGCAGGCAAAGCCTGCCCTTCTCTGGATCTTAAGCTCCTAGCAGAGGAGAAAAGAGTCATCTGCTTTCAGGCTCCTGAGAGATGGGATGTGACTTGATTCCTTGTGTACTCAGCTTGGTTGGGGCCTCCCTCCCTGGGGAGACAGGAGCAGATGGCCCTACTCTGGGAACTGGAGATTCACAAGAGGAACAAAATGCAATGGCTTGAACCAGAGTCCCAGACAGGAAGTAGTTCACGGTGCTGACTGGGGCCTCGCTGCTTGCCCGGGATACAAGAGGTGTCTGAAACCAGAGAGAGAGTTTCCAGGGGGCAGGGTTGGTCAGGGGAGCCAGAAGGCAGTTTTCTGTCCGCATTGCCTCGGAGCTGGTGCCTCCCATAGCCTTGCTTCTTTGGGGACTGAAGGCCTCGGATCTGAGGCTAGGAGACTCCAGGGAGCCCAAGCTTCATTTGCCTCCTACCCCCTACCTTGTTTGGAGGTCCGGAGGCTGGGGTCGGAAGTGATCATGAAGATGGAAAATGTGGTCTGGCCTCATGACAGGTGCATCATTGCTGTGTCTGTTTGCAACCAATGCACACTCTGCAGCCCCCACCCCCGCTCCTGCCTGAAGCAGGGCTGAAAGAGCTGAGTTTGCAGGCAGTGAAGGAGGAGCCAAGAGAAGGCACTCTTCCCCGAAGACTCAGGCTAGAAAGGAAGGGGCCGGTGGGATTGATATGTCCTTGCTTGCATCAGACTTGGGTGCCCCTCAGTGAGCAAGCAGAGCCACCCCCTCTAAGATCTGGGGGTTTGGAATTACCATCCCATTTCAAGGGTGAGAAACTTGAGATTCAAAAACAGGAAGTCACTTGCCTGAGGTACCATAGAGTGGAGCTAGGACTGGAACCCAGGCCCGTGTGTCCCCATCTTCCACTGGAAGGACTAAGCCCAGTCTCTTATATTACAGATAAGGAAATCGAGGCCTAGAGTGGGCAGAGGCCTCCTCTCCCCTGACTTTTTCACTCTCTCCCACAGTGATGTTCGCTTTGTGGTCGGTCAAGAGCGGCAGGAGGTATTTGCACATCGGTGCCTGTTGGCCTGTAGATGCAACTTCTTCCAGAGACTTCTGGGTGTGGACCCAGGTCCTAGGGTGTCTAGCCCAGTGGTGCTGAGCACCGTGCCAGCTGAGGCCTTCCTGGCAGTGCTGGAGTTCTTGTATACCAACAGCGTCAAGCTGCACCGCCACTCTGTGAGCCTACTGGGTAGAAGCCTGGGTGGGAGAGGCTGGGGGTGCAAGAAGCAGAGGGGTTTGGGCTCGGCTGTGGGCTGAGAGGCAGGGGAAACTCCCATCCACTCCCCCAACCACCTACTCTGCAGGTGCTGGAGGTGCTGACAGCGGCTGTAGAGTATGGGCTGGAAGAACTGCGAGAGGTGGGTTTTTGTGCCAGGCTCCTGTCTCATCTCCTTTTCCTTGCCTCTCATGGACTCAGCTCACATCCTTCCTTACACACACCCTGGCTTGAAGAGGAACATGTGCCAGTGTGGACAGGAGTATGGGGATATCTTGGTGTAAATCGGGCATGTTTGTGTGTGCATGTGTGGAAAGAGATGTGTGCACTGAGGGGAGAAATGCATATGGGGTGTTTTTGGCTGGTGCCAGAGATAGAAGGATGAATTGGCCTTGATTCCTATTCGAGAGAGAGAGAGAAAAAAAACAGATACTTGAAAACTCTTAACCCAGTGATATAAGAAGTATGACTGCTGAGGGTAAATGGTGCTAGGATCATGTGGAGGGTCTTACCAGTCCTGCTGCTAAGAGAAAAACAGAAGACTTTCTGGAGGAGGAAACATTTGTGTAGGAGTTTGCTTAGAAGGGGAGTGGGAAGATGGCATTCTAGTCACAGAGGCACGAAAGGAGCTAGTGAAACATTTAGTGTGGCTGAAACAGGAGAATAAGAGATGAGACTGGAAAGGCTGGCAGGGGCCAGTTCATGTAGGAACTTCTAACCCCCTCTTCAAGAGTTTGGACTTCTTTTACCCAGAGGGGAGTGGAGATTCACTGAAGGGTTCAGGCAAGGGAGTAAGGATTTGGAAGCTAAGGGGAGAAGAGATTGGGGAAATGGGAAGTGCTCTCTGGTCTAGTCAAGATAACACATGGCTAGAATGGGAGTGGCAGTGAAAGCCCAAGAGAGGTAGATGGCTTTGATAGAAGAGGTAGCACTGAAAACCCAGGTAGCATAACCCAGTGCTTTTCTTGATGTGAGAGAGGTGTCATAGAGGAAACTCAAGTTTCTGGCTAAGGTAGAAGTGTCCATGAGTCAGGAAGAAAACAAGTGGAAGAAGGTAAGTGTCCTGAGAGAAGGGGAGAGTGGCATTTTTGCCTGGCCTTTATCTGGTCTGGTTATTTGGAAATGTGCTCCTAGAAGGAACTGGGCTGCTGCGTTTGGTCTTGTTAGTCTCCTGTCCCTCAGGGCTTACCAAATCTCAGGCCCTGATGATTCCCTGCCTTCCCTGGCCTGGGAGGTCAAAGTGGGCCTGGAGCTGCTGGGAGCCTGGGTAACTTACTGCTACAAGCCTGCTTACCAATTCTGGGGTGGGGAGGTCTCAGTTAGGGACACATCTGCACAACCTACATCTGTTTCTGTTCCCAGCTATGCCTGGAGTTTGTGGTGAAAGTACTGGATGTGGAGCTGGTTTGTGAGGCGCTGCAGGTGGGTGGTGATGTCAGGGCCCAGGAGAAACCCAGGTCCCTTCCTGCCGGGCTTCTCAAACTCAGCATGTGGAACTGGTCTCTTAGGCACCTGGACCTGTCTGGCCTGGCACAACCTTGGCACATGGGGGATGAACTCTGTGCCTAGACCTGTGGGATCTTGGGTACAGCTGGCCCTTCTCTATTAGAGCTGGAGAATGGTTCTTAGTTAGACCTGGGGTGGGGATGTGTGGAGTTTAGAAGCCAAGCCTAGACCTTAGGGTTTGAAAGCATGGCATGGCCTCCTGTAGTGAAGGCCAGGTTGTTGCATGTGTGAACTGAGATCTTCACTGGGTCTGGTTTCCTGGGAGGCCACAGGCCCTGTCAGCCTCCCCTTCTAGAGTTAGGGTCAGGCTTGCAGTGGTAGACCCCAATGTGGATGGCTAAGCTACATGGCCTCTCCAGTGTCTAACCTGGCCCTCCTCCTTCTGTTCCCAGGTGGCTGTAACCTTTGGCCTGGGACCGCTGCAGGAGCGTTGCATGGCCTTCCTAGAGGCCCACACTCAGGTACAGCTCCCCATCTTCATACCCTCAACATCACACACCCCATTCTGCTCCTTCTTGACCCTTTCGCCCGCCCGCAGGAGGCGCTCCGGACCCGCGGCTTCCTGGAGCTGTCAGCGTCGGCGTTGCTGCCCCTGCTGCGCAGCGACAAGCTCTGCGTGGACGAGGCTGAGCTCGTCCGGGCGGCCTGGAGCTGGGCGCGCGTGGGCGCCGTGAGTGCGGGCTGGGGGAGGGTGCGGGAGGCGTGCTGTAAGTGGCGCGCACTGCAGGAAACTGGCGGGAAGCGGTGGGGCAGGTGCCCCAGCCGGGCCTCGACTCAGGGCTGCAGTTCGCAGGCGGTGCTGGAGCGGCCCGTGGCCGAGGTGGCGGCTCCGGTGGTGCGGGAGCTTAGACTGGCCTTGCTGGCTCCGGCGGAGCTGAGCGCCCTGGAAGAGCAGAACCGGAGGGAGCCGCTCATCCCGGTGCGGACTCGGGGAACCGGGCTCAGATGCCTTCAGCAGGGCGGGGGAAGGCGTGGGGGCGTGGGGGCGTGGGGGCGCGGGGGCGCGGGGGTGACCGGCCTTCCCCTGCAGGTGGAGCAGATCGTGGAGGCGTGGAAGTGCCACGCCCTGCAGAGAGGGCACCCGGCCCGGGGCGCCCTGTGCCGCCGACGGAAGGGCACCCTGCCCCGGGAGCATCACCGCTTTCTGGACCCGCCCTTCCAGTGACCCAGCGCCGCGACTGGCGAGGAACCCGAGGCCTGTCCAACTGGCGAATCCAAAACTACCGTTCCCAATATGCTCAGCGCTGGGAGCCGACTTCCGCTCCCAGCATGCCCGGCGAGCCGGGCCGCGGAAGGACCGCCCCTGGTCCCGCGCAGCGGTGAGGAGAGGTTTAGGCTGGGTGGAGCAGCAAGGGCTTTCTTCGCACCACACCTGCACTCCGCGCCCTGTTCTAGGCACTTTCACCTTCCCGTCAACTCGATGACACCCAAGTAATTACTCAGCTCAGCTCCCTCTTTAATCCAAACCTGCTTCTTGGAAATCTCTTCTCTGAATGCCCCAGGCACGTTAGGCGCAGTCCAAAATCGAACTCCTCATCTTTCCCCAGTTCTGCCCCCAACGTCCCTTCCATCTCCGTAAGTGCCCACGTCAAAAACTTAGATCTCGTCCTTGCCCTTCCCGCTTCCTCACACCTGCCTCCTATCGTTTCTACCTTCTGAGAGACCTATCCAGTTGGTTCAAGTCTTTGTCTTCCTGCCTTCACTCCAGCCCTCTCGCCCACCCGCCCCACCCCAGTCTGTTCCCCACACTGCAGCCAGACCTTTCAACAAATCAGGCCTGACAATATCAGTCCCAATCCCCTGTTTAAGTCCCTCAATAACCCCATTGCCCTCAGGACTAAATGTAATCAATTTCACTTTCACGGCACTCAAAACTACCAGTGGTTCCTAAACACTAGCAACTCCTCTCAACCACCGCGTTTGCATAAAAGTTCACTCGTACACTAGTCCCCTAGCTCCAGAGTTAGTCTAAGGTTATTGAAGACTCCCTGTGCTACTTCTTTCATTCGTTACACATCTTGTCTTCCTGAGGATCTGGATCTCCCTGGAGAAGGATTTCTGGGCCTGGAGTGATGCCTCGTTCATTTCTGCTTCCCCAGTCACATACTCAGTACCCTGAAAGTGTTAAATGAGTGACTTTAATTCCTTATTTAAACACCAGTTTATCCCATGAAGAATCTAAAGAAGCTGAAAAACAAGATATCAATCTAAAATGAGGGACAATTGATTATTTGGAAGAAAATAAAGTTAGATTTCTACTTCAGGGATTTTATACAAAAATATACTGCACATGGATTAAAAGAGTTTTCTGGCATTATTTCTCAAGATCACTTTGTCCAGTATAATTTCTTTTTTTTTTTTTTTTTTAAAGATTTATTTATTTATCCCCCCCTTGCTGCTTGTGCTGCTGTGTCCATTCGCTGCTGCGTGTCTTCTCTGTGTCTGCTTATCTCCCCCTTGCTGTGAGGTCTTGCCGCATCAGCCCACGGTGCCGCGCGAGCCGGCCTGCCCTCACAAGGAGGCGCCGGGAAGCGAACCCGGGGCCTCTCATATGGTAAACGGGTGCTCTATCCATTGCGCCACACCCGCTTCCTGCCGTGAGGTTGCTGCATCAGCCC
>JAQZBX010047560.1:0-20436 GCA_029593785.1 Cabassous unicinctus
TTTCTGGGAGAAGTTGCCTGTCCAACGAAGAGCTGGGAAATTCTCTCTGAATGTTGAAATCACTTCCCCTTTTAAGCCATTCAACTGATTGGATAAAAGCGCCACCCATTGATGATGTAATCTCCCTGATTGATGCAGATGTAATCAGCCATCCACACAGTAAACTCACTGGTGATTGAAGTCCATAAATGCTCTTGTAATACAATTAGCCCAGTGGTGTTGGAACAAACACATGGACACAATTACCTGGCCGAGTTGACACATTAGCCTAACCATTACACCCCCATACACACCCACACAAACATTTTCCCCTTTAACTAACATCTTACATTACTGTGCTACATTTGTTGCAATTGATGAACCAATATTAAAGCATTGCTAAACAAGGCTATAGTTCACATTATGGTTTAAACCTTGCTCTGTATGATTTTACAGCCTTTGCCAAGCATACAATGTCTTGTATTGTACATTGCGGTATCATACAAAACAATTCCAAGGCCATATTCATCCCACCCCTTCCCCTCTGAATCCCTGGTAAACAATATCTTCTCATAACAAATCTCCAAGGCAAATAAATAGATAATTTTAGTACAAACCTGGCTCTTAGACTAGTTATAAACATTAAATGATTCATTATATTTAATGTTCTTAGAGTAGTACTGGCATAAGCTATGTTATTATTACTATCCCAAATTATACTTAAGGCTACTGAGATTTAGTGGAATTTTAAGTGTATATATGCTCTTTTGATGAACAGGATACAAAAGAAGAAATTAAGGCATAATTAATGAACAAATGAACAATAATCAACCAAATAGTATAAGCCATAAACCATGTAGTAGAAGTTAAAAGTTAATTACTCAGACTATATATTTACTCTATGACTCTCCTTTCTCATGGGCTGCAACATGAATCTATAAATATCAATGTAGGGTTTTTATGACAATACAAAAAACAATTAGATGAGTGAGAATTTAATAAGTTAATAGTAAAATATTAACCTGGAACCTATACACAAAAGCTTAGAAAACACTATGGTTGGTATGGGACTCTTGTTCTGAAGAAAAATGTAAAAGAACACAGCTACTTATCTGATCCTTATATTGTATGTTACAAATGTAATGATATGGAGGTGGCTTTTGCGAATATAGATCATAACAGTTTGAACTCTCAGGGAGCTTAACAAATATCCAGTATTTCCTACCATGTATTCTATTTGGGGATAGGGGTGTTTTATTATCAAAAATATTTTCTGTGACTTAGTATTTTTGGAAAACACTAAATGAGATATAGATAAAAGGCATTGATTTTTTGTTGTGTTTTGCTTTATGTTTCAGTATTTCTCAGACCTTTATTAAGGTAATGTAGACAGTAGTGTTTTTCAAATAGCCCTCAAAAACTATGTATTGAATTAAATATAAGTTGCATAAAATAACAAATATTCATTGTGATATGCAGAAAGGGAATTTAGTATACAAATTTTCAAAGCTCATTTGACCAGGAAATCCTTTTGGTATCAAAGTATTTCCCATAACTAGTGTGTGCAGGCTACACTGATAAATGCCGGTCAGGTCAAACTATTTAATTTCAAGATGAAGGAGCCAAGGTCTAGGGAGAGAAAATGACCTCTTTAAAACCACACTTACATTTAAATTCTCAAAAGGACTTCCACTTAACTGAAAAAAAAAAACATATTTCACATTTAAGATGTGTATGCTTTGTAATATTTTTCAGTCTACTTAACACAAATATAGCTATTTAAAATTATGACAAAATTATTTACAACTTCAATTTTCTTTGAAGCATGCCAATTGTCTAATTGTTGATAAATAATTAGATAGCTATTTTTTCCTAATATATTATCTGTTTCATGATGTCCATTGAATAAATAAGAGTTTAAGTTGCATAGTAGAGGCAGCTACTTTATCATATAAAAGCAGTTATTGTGATGGACTGTCCTAAAATTTTCTACATATACATAAAATTAAGTAAAATAACATTGAATACTGGGTTATCACTAATTCTACAACCCTTTAGAAATACTAAAATTCTGATTTTTTTTACAGTTCCAAACTGATGTATAAAATTCCAAACAGCAGATGAAACAAAAAATCTTAAGAGCTTATAAAGTATAGTGAATTTTGTGACAATGAAATACTAATTCCACTTCAATCTTTCATCTTCCACTTTCCCTGGAAGTATAATTTATCAAATCCATTAATAAACTATAAAATTGATTTTTTTCTAATTCATTATATTCTTTGAATTTTTAAATATTTTTCTGTTCATTTTTGAAGAAAATATTCTAAAAAAATGAACATTAATTATTTATGTTACATTCGCTTCTTATTCATTCAACTGTTTAATAAAGGAATTGTCATCTTTGTCTGGGTGACATGTATTTAAAATGCTATCTCCGGACCTAATTTAGGAAATATACTGTTTGGTTAAATTGGGAAATAGGGAATTAGGGAACTGACCTAAGATTTGTAAAATATGTAAAATCACATAGATTGGTTTGAAGCCCTATTGCTTATTGAACTCGTTTTTTCAGAAAACCCATTGTCCAGCTCTTGACCATATATATACTTGTGCCCCTCAATAGTCAATAGTAATAGAAGTTAAAAGAATTAGATATAGATTAATATACTATAAAGATCATAGTGTTTGTGATCAAATGCATTTTGGTTATTTCTATCTTAAATCCATTGCTAGTGAGAAATGTATTTAGAATTTTAATTACTGTCTCAGAAAAAAATACTCTATATTGTAAGATGTTTGATGGGGTGTAATTGGTTTAGTTTATTTACAGTATCATATTCTTGTATATAGCAGGCAATTAATGAATGTCAGCTCTTCTCTAAGAATTTCCTCCTTCATATAAAGATCCCTATACAGTGTTTTTGATGTACTAAAGCAAAAATGACCACACAGTGAACATTGGAAAGCAGGATGAAAACAAAAGAACCAGGAAATATAGTCTAAGAATAATAGAAAATCTCAATACACTTTGAGCATTAACTAAGAGTCACTCATTTAACTTGATGTTCTCTTACAGTATTTAGCATAGAGCTAAGAAAACTTTCCAATTTTAAGGTTGACTAAGAATAATCAAGCTAGAATAAATGAAGTCATTTTTAGGTAGCGGAGATTAACTTTAGTGGGAGGCCAAGACGAGCAAATGGTCAAAGATTACTCCCACATGTCTAGTTTTAGAAACTGAGAGTATTGTGGAATTGTTTCCTGCAATGATCACATTGCAGATGGCTCAATTTTTGGTAGAAATGTAATACAATTTTGTCCAAATTAATTCTGAAATATTTCAGAAGATACAACTTGGCTAAATTTGAGAGTCATTGTATTTAGTTAACATTGGAAGACTAGAGAGAAAATACATACTGAGTAGAATAAAAATAGCTTAAGAAAAGTTCTGAGAAAGGAGTGGCCAGAGAAGTAAATGTAAATAAAGGTGAGGAGAGGGGAGTTGTGAGACCATGGATACCAAAGGATTAAATTGTTTTTGAATCAAGGGAGTGGCTAGCTATCTCATGGGCTGCAGAGAGCTCAAGTATCATTATATATAACTGAGTGTCCGTTGAATTTTGAACACAGAAGTCATTGGCATTTAGATAGAAATTTTGATAAAATATGTAAGACAGTATTCATATTGGAATACATTTAGCATTATTCATAATAAGGAAATAAATGCAGAGTACTTATTTTCCAGAAAAAACTTCAGTCTGCATAGAAAGCATACACACTGAATGAGGCTATCCCTTCTCAGGCCCAATGTACAACAACAAAAAATGGCTTGAGAACACAAAATGAGTAAGACTAGCTATATATGCAGGCTTCAAGCTTACAATTTAAACAGAGGCTTCTAAAGGCAAGTAAGTGAACATCAAAGGGGCTTAAAAACACCTATCTTATATGTGAGCAAATATTAAGATGAGATTAACTTCTCTTTAAATAATTTAAAATAATATTGGATCTCAGAGTTTTCCATGCAAATTTTACGGAACACAGACTCAAAAAGCACAAATTAATCATACTTAATAAAATATAGACCATATAATACATTTTCAAAAGTAATCTGTTTCTTCCAATTATCTCAGGAAGGCATGAGTTGTACAAAATGAAGTGAAAAAAATTGAGGTGTAAATAATTGAAAGAATGGTAGAAATTAGAATGAAATAAGATAAATAAATATTTAAAATACCTTACTAAATTCAAACAAACGTATACTTAATATTGAAATAGAAACAACAAAGTTTAGAAAAATACTTAATCAAACCTGTTAGGGGATGATGGAGAAACCAAAGTTAACATCTTTCCTTTAAGAGGAGAACAAAGAAAAACAAAAGAGATGAATCAGGAGATGACATCTATATAGAGTAGAAGGTGGAAATCCAACGTTCATGTCATTGAGAAATGTGAATATGTGAAAATGCTTGTGAAAAGAAAATATAATTAAAAGGATATTTGAGGAAATATTTCTAAATTTGTTGAAAATTGATGGTCTGGAGATCAAAGACTTCTACCTACACCAAGTCAAAATAATAAAGGGTGAATCCCTAGACTATTAGTCAGCCTTTTCCAAATTACACTTTCACAACAAATAACTTCAAAGTCTCAGTCAATTGCAACAGCATAAATTTGTTTGTTTGGCTACATTTTATTTTGGTGTTAATGGTTAGCTGTTATAGCTCTGCTCTGAGCTATATGGGTTGGGTTCAGACCATTTACATTGGTCTTCCCATTACTAGACACAGTCTAAAGGATAGGCCTTTCTCACAGCAGTGGGTACAGGTACGTAGGGGAAAAGAGCTAAGCCGAATCTCTTGATCTCACTTAAAGTTTTACTCAGTCGTGCCGTACATCAAATCCACTCACATTCCATGGATCAAAGTGAGTCACATGGCCAAGCTGAATATCAGTCGGCCATACGATTATTCCCCCTCAAGTGACAGAACAAGAGAGTGAATGTTTGTAAATATTTTACTTTAGGTATAACCTGGTAAAATGTTTGAATTTCAAATATATAATAACAATAATATTTCATCTAGGCAAAATAGAATCGTTATCTAAGTGAATGAGTAACTGCCTGTCTTAGTTGCCAGAACTGAGATGACTAATACCACACGATGGACTGGCTTAAACAAGAATGTATTGGATCACTGTTTTATAGGCCAGAAGTCTCAAACCAAAGCCCTGGCAAGACCATGCTTTCTCCTGGAGTCAGGAGCATTCTGGTGATGGCAGCCCTCCGTCACATGGCAATGCCCTTGGTCTCCTCCTGTGGCTTTCTCTGGCTTTTGGCTTCTATGTCTTCTGGCTTCTCCAGATTTGTGGTTTCCACCACTGACTGCTTCCCCATTTCCTCTCTTCAGAAGGCTTTGAGTAATATGGATAAGACCTATGTTGATTCAGTATGGCCACACCTTAAAATAATAATAATAACTTCAAAAGGTCTTATTTACCAAAGAGTTCTCATCCACAGGAACATGGATTAAGATTAAGAGCATGTCTTTTTTTGTTGTTGTTTTGTTAGAGTACACAATTCAACCTACCACACAGGCCATCCTCAGACTATTTCAACAGCAATGATATTGGAAGGAAACAGAACAACATAATCAGAATTTCTGCAAAATAATAACTCTAAACAAATCCACTTATTATTTATGATCAAATCTGTCTTTCTCATTTGTGGAAGATTTCAGATAAATTAATACTTAAATATATTTAATGAAAAAAGAGTTTCAAGACATGTCACAGCATATTAAGAAATATATCAAAATAATTAAATTCTTGTAATGTCATAAAGTGATTTTAATTAAGCTTTAATAAAAGAAAAAATGTGGAATTTAATTTAGGACTGTTGCAATATAGTTAGAGAACAGGATGTTGTTGAATAATAAATTGTAAAAAATAAGAGACATTATATTAAATAAATTAATTAATGGTAGTAATTTGGCTTCAAATTCCATATTAAATAAATCAGAACAAGTAATTAAGGTTGTAGCATGTTGAAAGGAAGTAGTAGTATACTAAGTTTTTCGTGTTAAATCAACATGGAAAGAAATGAGGTACTAGTAATTTGAGAAACATGAATTTATTCAAACTTCTAAATCTCAGTCCTTGACAAAAATAGATAATTAGGCATTATTGTTTTTATATAAGTAGAAAAATATCCAAGTCAACATGTCTTTTTACAAAATCAGGTCAGTATTACAACTCTTAGGTACTATTCAAGTCAACAATTGAGAATAAATTGTGGAATAACTTTCCTAGTCCCGGCACTAAATAAAGTAATAAGGACACATATATGGATAGAAGACATTGCTATTCTAGTATGAGTTCATGCTTTTGTATGTGCCCATAACCCGTAGTATTAGAGAAAAAAAGAATGAGTAACAAATACAACAACTTTGAACACAAAACCAAATTTAATAATACCAAAGAGACAAAACAAAATTTTTAAAAATGAAAAAATATGCTAAAATACTGACAGCAATTTCTTTTGGGTTGTGGATCTTTGTAGAGATTTAAAATCAGGTTTACATGTGAATTCTTCACTGTCTATATTCACTGAAATTCACATGTATAACTATCATCAACAACAACAAAACTTATAATTGTAAATTGTCTGCTTTGACAGTACGGTAAAAACCTACCCTTATTATTTGTTAGTCCTCAGCATTGTTTGGAAATTGGCAGTATTTGGAAATACTTTCTAGTGGGATGTATTCTGATCTAAATCTACTGGATTCCCTTGAATCTCTTCAATGTGCTAAGCAACATATATAACAGGTATCACATGCTGCAGGTAATCTGCATCTTATTCAGAGAAATTAGCCCCTTCATTTAAAAATAATTATGATATATATATCTACATACATGCCTTCATAACGTAGAATAGGTAACTTTCTAAGCCATTAAAAAATAACTGACCAATAAATGTATCAGTTCATGAGATTGGCCTCTGGCAATGGAGAAATGGAATTTGCAATAGCTTATAGTTTATGTAATCTTATCAATGTTTCCCTTCATTTGATCACTTGTGCTTTTTTTCTCTAATTTTTCTCTTTTTTAAATATAAATTACCCTCCAAAATTAGCATAATAATCCACACATGGAACGTATTAATGTAAGGTCCACATAATTCCGGAAGGCACAATTCTTTCCACAGCCTGTGGAAAATGGATTTCTCATGGCCTATTGGACACACAAAATTTACTTTCCCAAAGTGACTTATAATAGATGTTCTGGTTTGCTCTCAGAATAAAGGGTACACATTTTGAGCCTATGTTAGATATTGAGTGCCATTGGATTGTACTTCTGCTCAAAGAGAAAGACATTAATTATAAATATTAAAAATTTAATTGCACAAGTGTTAAGAGATCAAAGAGAATGTCTCTTGGGAATTTTCCAGTGTCATTTTTTTTTTTTTATAATTATGTGCACATTTTGTGTCTCCAATTTGTTTTGTTTTCTTCTCTGATTCTCCTTGCACAGAACTTTGATTGCAATTATCTTTACATTTCCAGTAAAATTAAGTTCATTCTTTATTTTTACAGTGGATTTTGAACTTCATTGCTCTTCCTCTACACGCTGTGTATAAGGAAATCCCATCAACTCTAACTTCAAAATGCATCCAGAATCTGCCACTTCTCACCATATTTCCCTTTCTCTACCTGGTCCATCCTTTCTGTTATTTCTCATGTGAATTATCACAAAATTATCCTTATTGGTCACCAAATTCCTTCCATTTCCCCCGCCTCCCTTGACCACCAGACCTCTTTATAAAGTGATGCCAGCTCATGCTGCGTCTCTGATCATAAACCTCCAATGTTTTCTTATCTCACTCAAAATAAAAGTACAAGATACTCAGTGAACTACAAGGTTCCACATTCCTGCCCCAACATTCCCACCCTTTAGGATCTTACCTTCTACTCTGTTGCTTGTTCACTGCCTTTTTGGTGATAATAAAATAAAACACCCTTCTGCCCCAGAGTGTTTCCATCCTTCTATTTAGAAATCTGTTCTCCCAGATTTCCATTTGGCAAGTTCCTTATTTCTTTCGGTCTCAGAGCAAACCTCAACTTCCTTAATACCTAATAAAATATCTATAGCCTGCCCCACTCTACCCACATTTTCTCTCGCTATTGTCCTGCTTTATTTTTCTCTGTCACACGTATCACTATCTGACATATTATAGATGTACTTTTTGCTGAATTTCTACTTCCCATAAGAACATATTACAGCCATTATATTTTTGATCTCCATAGTCTCTTAAAGAGTACCTAGTACATAGTAAGCATTCAATAAGTAAAAATGAATGGACATGTTCTCAGATAGGCTATTTTATTTGATTACTCTGAAATTCAAGGGAAGATCTGGTATGATTGCAACATAAGAGTTTCTACAGAAAGTATATTTGATGTTATTTTTCTGTTTCTCTTTATTACTAATCAGAACTAATGCTATTTCTACAGAAAGCTAACAATAATCATTCCTTGGTTCAGACTGTCAGAATAATACATAGAATGAGTATTAGTGAACCTGTAAATAGAGCAGATTTTTTATAGCTTAAACAATACAGAGAGAAGAAAAAAAAGCAAAACTAATACAATTTTTTTATGTTTCCATAAAACTCTTGTCCATGTTGCTCCTGAAAACTCAAGATATGAAATATATGAGGAATCAAACAACTTATTTTCATTTTATGGTTATATTGAGCCCAACATTTGATTATGTTTCTCTCTTTAATATGGCCATGAGAAAGCAAGAGCAAAAAATCAGCCCATCTCCACCAGTTATGAAGGAGACATGTTTCTCAGGTAATTTTATTCCAGCCTTTTAACTCTATCACTCCCATTTGCCTTTGCAAAATTATTCAGGGAATAAATATATAAATACAAAATATGCGTTTAGATCATTTATATAAAAACTACTTTCTCTAAATTATTAAATAACACACTTTATCAGTTACCTGTAGGTATTATTGATTTGTAATATTTTGGTTTTATTCAACTGAGTTGCAAGGTTCTGTGCCCTTTGCAAATAAAGCATTTTATTTTGCTTTTCAAACTAAAGAATGCAATAGTGTGCTAGTAGGTTATCAAACAAAAGATGAAAATGATACCTCTTCCTAAATGAAAATGTTAATGTATTATTTGGAAAAGAAAAGAAAGTAATTTGGCTGTAAATTTGATTCAAGCAAGGATGATATTTTATGGAATAGAATATAAAAGTCACAAAAAGTATTAATCTAAAACATAATAAAAGAAAATTTTACTCCATCAGTGGTATGAACTTATCTTTTTTCCTGCACATAGCGTGCCTTATATAATACTTTTCTATCACTATCTGATATGTTACCATGGAAGATACGAATTTTATCCATATTCTCTATTCCCTCCAGCTAACCAGAAAAAACAAGGTGTAGTTAACCCTTGAAATGGTGTATATTTCAGCACTTCCAGTGTTGACATAAATTTCGTGCGCTCATAGGAGCTCAATATTATAATATTGGGATTGTAATAAGTGAAGAACCTGAGCAAATATAGTATCAGTTTTCTTGAGAGAAGTATAAGAGTTTTTATTCTCATTTCTCTCCAAAAAGACTATTGATATTCTTCTATAATTAGATGAGCTACACCCTTAAAATATATCTCTGAAAATGGAAACTGTAATGGAAATGGCAATAGTCACTGTTTTAAGGAAACATCACTAAAAAAGAAAGATGTGATGATACTTTGAAAAGGTTGACCTAAGTTTATCCAAGGCCTTCAACTTGAAAATTGTCCTTAGAAAATATCAAAAAGTCAGTAGTTTGATTTCAACATCAGCCAAAGTCAGTTTCACAGGACTTGGGGAACCATTTTGGTCCTTGTAAATATTTCAAAACCAGGTATTTCATTCTAAATCTTCAAGCCATGTAAAATTTCAGAGGCAGCCACCTCAGCCAATCTTTTGTACTGAAGTGTTTATTAGGATATAATGATATTCAATCTCATACAAATTTACTAAATGCATTGTATATTGATGAAACTTTTCCTTTATGCATGTGTGACAAAATAATTATTTAAGATAGCAATCTTGTCATATTTTATGTTTTGATGGGTACAGCTTTTTTCAAATATGTTCTGTTTTATTTTTTAATCACAGTCAATGTACGGTATATATGGTAATTTTCTGTTATTCAGAGATTTGCTGAGCTAGAGAATCCTCTTCTTCTGTCATAAATACTAATAGAGAGGTAAACTGTAAAAATCACTATTTGGTTAGTATGATTCTATTTGAATTCGTTACATGTAGATGAATGACTGATGTAAACATAAACTTTTGCAAGATCGATTTTACCTCTATCTACAGTGCAGTGCATATCATACTATGAAGGCATGATTGATCTTTTGCATTAATTCTAATTTGTTTATTACCATAATAGGTGATAGCTACATTATGTTCTGCCAAAGTTTTATAGTGATTCTTAAAGTTGGCATCAAAATCAATAAGTTAAACAAAAGATAAACATAAGCATACTTGAACTCAAGGACTGTTGCAAAAACATTTCATATCAATATACTAAAATTGCTATGTCATATTGCTAAACTAAAAGATTGCAGAAGACCTAAAGAGACTAAAGAAAAACAAATGAGATTTTTACCCGAGGTCCTTTGGAAAAGTGGCTGCATTATTTTTTATTATACTTATAGTGTTATCTTAATTTCTTCCACATAGTACATTGAGATATTTTCAGTGTTTTACAGCTAGATAATTTCCATTCCTTCAACCTTACCCATGTAGTTCAACTGAAATATGCAATTCTCTGAGTTTTAAAAAGAAAAATTGATCATATATTAACAATTTGTTAACAACAAACCCAAAACTCAAAAATAGAATATTGCAACTCTACTAATCTCCCAATCCCCAACCTCCTAAATTTGTCCTATGTTACACCCAGAATAGAAGATCCTAGAGACATATCATCCTCTGTGGGTGTGAGTGTGGCCTTGGCTATCATGTTGAAAGTCTCAATGGGACCATGGTCCCATTTCCCAGGTTCTAATTTGCATGCCTCAAGAGTAAGGTTTACCCAATTTTGTCCTATGCTTCCATTTGAGAAGCCAGTCAATATAGAGGACAAGTGAAATTTTTCAAAGGCTTAAACAACCTGAAGAGGACACCATATCAGGAACTTGGTTTTGTTGCCTTATTTCATATACTCCATGATATTTATTCTAGGTCTATTCCAAGAATCCCAACAGACCATTCTATTTAATTCCCTGGAAAAAAAAATTTCACTTGAGCACTTTAAAGCAGTGCTCTCTAACTACTTTCTTAGGAAAAGGTATCATTGTCACTTGCCAAAGAGCAATCTCTCTGTACTTCTGAGTCTGCCTTAAACAATTGCCCTCTTCCCATGCTTGGGAGAAAAGATTGCTTGGGAGCAAAGTCAACAAGAACAGTATCCTTTCCAAATCTTGCAGACTTCTACTGAAAGATTTTAATTAAGGCAAAGTGAGCTTTTTCTCCCCTTTGCATTGTGACACTCTATAATGGTCTCCTCTATCATAGCACTTAAACCTGATATAGTCCTCTCCTAATCAACTTTGATCTCCAGGGGAGAACAAGAGAAGAGCTTTGTTTCAGTTTTGTTTCTAATCTTTGTTTCCCCAGTACTTAGTGAAGAATTAGTAAATAGTAATTTCTTAATAAATCTTCATTAAATAAGTGATTAAAGAAAAAAACAAAAGCAACTTTTCCAATCAAGCAGGAAAAAAAATCCAAAATACATTTTTGGGTTAGTGTTTTATTCTGTCTTTGGCGAAATAACCTTCCCCTTTATCCCATCCTATATTCCAAAAAGTTAATATGCAATTGCAATGTGCAACTGTTCAATGACAGACTTAGTTTGAAATTAGAGCATTATTATAATCTTATTGAAATTGAAATTCATTATAATCAAGAAAGATATTTTAGGTAATCTCTAAGGGTTCTGACAAACAAGTGATCAACTTAAACTCCCAAGAGCTCTATATAAAAGATCTTAATTGAATTAGTTTATTATTGAGCAGAATTTTTTCATGGGCTCATAAGATGAAGTAAACAACATAAAGAAAAGAAGAGAGGAAGGAAGGAAGGGATTAAAATATTTGAAGGCAGGAAAGAAAAATTATACTAAATATATTCAGGAAAGCACGTGGGTAATATAAGTGAAGAGCAGATGTACCATGTCTTCTCTAGATGAGGCTTTCAAGGATAAAGTTGTTTTTTTTTCCTTATCATCATAGTCATGCCCCTAACAATAAGCAGTTGGACAAATTGACAAATTGATCATTTTGACATACAATTTTCTGGATCTCTTTTGCAAAGCCATGCTTAAGTTGTGAAGATATTTCAGTGTAAGAATAAATTTATTATGAGGTTTTATAAGTATTTATTTGGACTTCAATTTTTCTTCTTTTAAATCTGGTACTGTGGTGCTGAATTTTCTATTGGATTTGGATGCATTTTAGATGGTAGAAATTACAATGATTAAAATAATTGGAGACCACAGAAGGACAAACTCTTGGAACACTAAGTTAAAGTTGGGAAATCACTTTCCATTTTTGCAAATGTGCTGGATGTCTAACAAAATAGTAAAGTATGTTATATCAATTAGGTATTGCTGCATGACAAATCACCTTGAAACTTAATGGCTTAAATCAACAATTTTAAAGTCACAGTTCTGAAGGTTAGCAATTTGGAATAGGATTATCAGGACAGTTGTTCTGGTCCAAGCCAGGCTCATCTGATTTTGTCAGGCTCCTCATGCATTTGTTCTGGGTTTGTAGGTTTATGATGCCCTTAACTAGAACTGCAGGGACGACAGGAGCCTTTTCCACATAATGTCTCAACCTCCAGCCTGCTTGCCTGGGCTGTTCCCCTGCCTATTTCCCATGGCAGGGAACAAAGAGCAGCAAGTAGGTAAGTTTTAACACACAACCACTTCTCAACCCTCTTCTTGTTTCATCTTTGCCACTGTCCTAGTGGCAAAGAAAAAAGACAAGAAAAAAAAAAAAAAAAAAAAAAAACAAGATTTAGGGAAAGGACAATAAAGTCTAACTTTCTGGGAGCAGTAGAAAATTTACAATTTAATTGGATTCTATAAAGCAAGCATAACAAGGCAAGTTGGTACAACAATGGCCACCTTCTCACTCACAGACAATTGAGGATCATTCAACATCTATATCCATGAATCCTTAACTTTTCTGCATGGTGTGTTTTTTTGTCTTAGTCCTTGCCTACCTCTATTATGTCTTTTACTTCACATTTTCTCTCTACTTCATGACCTCCCATCAAAAACAAAACAAAACAAAACAAAAAAATGAAAATAGTCTGACTGAAATTCCCTACAACTTTCCATGTTGGCATTAGCCTTTGTGCTTTTGTACTTACCTTTTTTCCCTGTCCTGACTGGTTTGTTCATTCCAATTCTATATCTGGAATATTCTACTCATATTTCAAGTCTTAAAACTAAACCTTTTTCCTCTGCTTTCCATAGTCTCCAGCAAAGTATTATTTACTACACACATACACTTACACACTCACACACACATTCACACACATAAACCTGTTTCTCTATGTAGAAAATTTCTGAAAACATGCAGATGAAAATTTTAAAACTAATTACCAAAGGGTAGTGGGACTAGGTGTGTGGCAGAGAAAGCAAGAGCTAAGTTATGATTTATTTGTTGTTTTTATTTTTAGCTTTTCATTTTGATATAATTTAAAACTTACAGGAAACTTGAAAGAAGAGCACGAGCAACTCCCTTACAGCTTTTACCTAGATCGCCTGAAGGGAGATCTGGCTTTATTGTTTCCCATGAATGAACATAGACATAGTCCTAAACAATTATAAATCGCTTTAGTATTGACGTACTCAGAGCTGAATAACTAAAATGTGTAAATACCAGCTCTCATTTGAAAGGTTCTGTTTGAGAGATACAAGCGACAGGATACCTGGGCATAACAGCAGTCAGAAGAGGCAGCTTATGAGAAGAAAATTCAATATGGGCATCTATCCATCTATCTATCATCTATCTAATCTTTACAATGTATTACCCAATGTAATATTTCCAGAGAGGACAATATGGCCATCTGAGTTTATATTTTAGTCACATACTTCTCACCTCATGCACACACACACCACTCACATTGCTTTACACATGTACTCACACTAGCACAAACCTGTCAAAGTTTAAGTAGGCAGAAAAGAAGTCAAACCGAGCTGTCAACTTCATGAGCACTTCTCATCATTGAAGGCCTCAGGTTCTCAGGTGATTACAGAGCACAAAATAATGTTGCAATACAGATGTTTTAATTTGTTTTTTTTGTTTTGTGTGTTTCTTTTCCTGAAATTATTTACCAAATTTTAAATTGATAAAATACACATACAGTAAAAATTCACTTAACACAGGAGGGTATTCAGTGCAAATGAATCTCTTTCAACCCATCTTCCTCGCTCAGTCTACCTAAAAAACCAATAATGCCAGTTTTGTGTGCATTATTCTAGATGCATTACATGCCTATCCAGGACCTCCCAGCCCCTTCTTATGCAAATGGAAGTTTTCTGGATACAATTTCCAGTACTGTTTCTGTTTTTGTTTTAGTTGAGGTATAGCATATAGCATATAATAAAGGGTACAAATTTTAGGTACACAATTCAAAGGATTTTTATACAAGTATACACCTGTGAACACACCACCCCAATCAAGATAGAGAATGTTATCTGTACCCAACATGTTCCTTGATACCCAAAAAGCCAAGTGCCTTTAATCTAAGAGAGACCTTGTCTTCTGAAACTTTGAAGTGGAAGTAATTTTTTGTAAGTTTATTTGTAGCAACTTTTCTGAGATATAAATAAAATAATTGTAATCACACGATTCATCAATTTATAGTGTGCAATTCAATGGTTTTTATTATATTCAGTATGTGCAACTATCACCACAGTTGATTTCAGACCATTTCCAATGCAACAAAAAGAAATCCTCTACCATTTAGGTGTCACTAACCTATTCTTCCCACCCTGCTAGCCCTAAGTCAATGCTGATCTATTTTCTTACTCTATATACTTGACTAGTCTGGACATTTCATATAAATTGAATTGTAAACTATGTGGTCTTTTGTGATTGGCTTCTTTCATTTAGTTTTCAAAGTTCATCCATGCTAGAGCATGTATTTCATTCTCTTTGTGACCGAATGATATTCCATTGTACATATATACTACATTGTGTTTATTCATTAAATTGTTGATTGACTCTTGAGTTTTTTCCTGCTTTTGGCTATTGTAAGTAGTGTTGCAATTCAGTTCCAAGTTTTTGTTTGAACGAGCATATTCAATTATTGGAGGTATATACATAGGAATGGAATTGTTGGGTCATATAATAATTCTATTTTTAACTATTGAAAACATATCAGACTGTTTTCCAAAATGCTGTACCAATTTATATCCCACAGCAATGTATGAGGGTTAGATTTTCTCCACATCCTTGCTATCTTTTACTAATTTCCCTTTTTTCCCCAAATAGTCATCCAAGTGTATGTGAAATAGTATCTCATTGTGATTCTGATCTACATTTCCCTAAAGACTAATGATGAAGAGATATTAGCCATGTGCTTCTCGGCCAAGTTTATATCTTCTTTGGAGAAATGTGTATTCAGAGAATTTGATTTGTTGAAAATATTGGTTATTTGCTTTAAATTTTTTTAGTTGTAAGAGTTTTTAAAAATAGTTTCAATGTAATGTTATGTTAACAGCTATATGATTGGCAAATATTTTCTCCAGCCAGTGGGCTGTCTTTTCACCTTATGGTTAGTGTCCTATGAAGGACAGAAGATTTTAATTTTGATAACATCCAATTATCTATTTTTGTTTGTCATTACATGTGCTATTGGTTTCATTTCTAAGAATCCATTGCATAATGAAGATGTACATCTATGTTTTCTTCTGAGTTTGATAATTTTAACATTTACATTTATGTCTTTGACAAATTTTGAGTTAATTTTTGTAAATGATGGCATGCAAGAGTCAAAGTACATTCTTTTTGAATGTGGTTATTAAGTTGTCTCAGTACCAATTTTTATCAAGACTATTATTTTCCCCTTTGAATGTACTTGGATGGAAGTAACTTTCAATTGTTGAAAACAATTGAACATAAGCACATGGGTGTATTTTTAGAGTCAATTATATTCTATTGATCTATATATCTATTCCTTATGTCAAAACACAACAGTGTTTTGATTATTGTTTTTTTGAAGTAAGTTTTGCAATCTGGAACTGTGAGTCCTGATTTGTACTTTCTAAAGATTGTCCTGCTGTTCTTGATCCCTTGAAATTCCATGTGAATTTTAGAATCAGATTGTCAATTTCTATGAAGAAGCAAGCTAGGATTCTGTTAGGACTTGCATTGAATATGTAGTTCAAATTGTCAATCAATTTTCATCTTTTTAAAAATATATATTTTATTTTTTTAAAAAGATGTTTAAATTATGGAAATGTTATGTAAAAAGTAGAGGGGATTCCCATATGCCCTGCTCCCTACATCTCCCACATTTTCCCATACTAACAACATCCTTCATTAATGTGGTACATTCATTACAACTGATGAACACATTTTGGAGCATTACCACTAAGCATGGAGTATAGTTGACACTGCAGTTTACACTCTCTCCCACATAATTTTGTAGGTTATGGCAAGATATATAATGGCTTGTATCTGTCATTGTGATGTCATTCAGGACATTGCAATGAAAATGCCCCTATGTCATACCCATTTTTCCCCTTCCCTGCCCTCAGAACCTTCAGTGGTCACTGCCTCCACATCAATGATAGTTCTTACATTGCTAGAATCACAATAAGTCTATAGTAGAATACCAATAAGCCTACTTTAGACCACAGTTCATTACCCAATCTTGAGGATTCTGGGATGGTGATGCCTACATCACCTCTAACTGAGAGGGAGCTTCGATCCCACAGGGCCAATGGATGGGACTGTCTTGCTTGCAGTTGTAGACTCTTTTGGTTCCTTGGGATGGTCACTGTCCATCATCATTTCCTTGTTAGTTGTCCTGGGTGAGTCCAATGAACTGGAGAGTAGATGTTACAATTGTGTTGAGATTCAAGACCCAGCTGGTACAAGGACAACCTAAGATTTAAGTCTCTTGGACGTATAGCTATCAACTCTAGTACTAATTATAGGTTCAAAGAGAAGGAACAGAAGAGTCATTTGTAGGGAAACCACAAAGTCCATCTCTGTCAAACTGGGGAGCCTAAACTCCAAAGTAGGGCCCACTGGCAGGGCACCAAACTCCTGAGCAATCTGCCCTTACTAGAGTGTCTGGATGTCTCCAGATCCTTCAGGAGCCCTGTTATTTGAGGCAGTATTTACTTTGGCAGTCAATGAGATACTGCTAAGACGTGCATAAGTGTAACCTCTGGAATGACCTCCTGACTCACTTTGAAGTCTCTTAGCCATATAAACTCATTTGTCTTTACCTTTTCTGCCTTTTCATCAAGGTCTTTCTCCAGTTGCATTGCTAGTTGGTGCTTGGTAGTAATCACTTGGTGCCAGGGAGGCTCATCCCTGGGAGTCATGCCCTATACTGGGAGGAAGGTAATGCATTTATATGCTGAGTTCGACTTAGAAAGAAGCCATATCTGAGCAACCAGGAGACTCTCATGAGGTAACTCTTAGGTATCTTATAATACTAGGCCAAGTTTCAATTTCAAAAGTAAAGGGTCATAAGTACAGTCATCCATATCAAGGGTCCATCAATGGACCATCTTCCTTTACTAGTCATTGCTCCTGTATTCAGGGAATTCTTGCTGTTCGATTAGAGAATGTGGCAGAGCTCCCTGGGAATTTTAGAATCAGATTGCCAATTTCTATGAAGAAGCAAGCTAGAATTCTATTAATGAAGCAGGCTTCATTTAGGGAACCAATAGATGGATCTGGAACCTGGCAAGAATTCCACATGGACATCAATACCCCCAAGATAGCTGCTGGAAGACTCTCATGAGATTTCTACCATTCAGAATGAGATCACTTCCAGAAGCCAGGAGAAGCCCCAGATGTTCTCCAGGGAAATTATCATTGGGGATTGATGGGTGGGGTAATCAATCAAAACAGCAAACAGTTGGAACTCCTCCCATGCCTTTATCAAAGGAGTGGAATAAATAATGGTTTAAAAACCAAACACAAAGGTCAAATCGATTTCCCACTCTCTCTTTAGTCTCTCTTGGCTTCTGTGCCCTGCTCTCATGTGTTCCCCTCTGTGGATCAACATGCAAGTAAAACGTGGGCATTTATAATCTATAATGGGAAATTGTAGTCTATAAATCAGCCCTCTTTATCACTCTTCAGGTCCTTACTCTCTACTGGGGACCCGTGATCTGTTATTTTCTCCCATTTCTCTTCCCTCTCTACCTTAATAAATTACTGGCCTAACTAATCCAACAAGCTCTGGAATTCATTTCTGCAGCATTAAGTCAAGAACCTAGATAAAATCTGGTAACATTAGGACTTGTGTTGAATCTGTAGTTCAATCTGTCAATCAATTTGCATCTTAATATTAAATTTTCCAGTCAATGAACATGGAATGTTCTTCCATTTATTTATATTGTCTTCAATTTCTTTAAACAATGTTTTGTAGTTTTCAGAATATAAGTTTTGTACTTATTTTGTTAAACTAATTCTTATATACTTTATTGTTTTTAATGTTACTGTAAATGATATTCTCTTAATTTTACTTTTGCATTATTCATTGCAGTTCTATAGAAAAACAATTGAGTTTTTGATTTTTGTGTGTATGTGTGTTTATTGGAGAAGTGTGTAGGTTTACAGAAAAATCATGCATAGAATGCTCTGTTTCCATACACCGCCCTATAATTAACACCTTGCATTAGTGTGGTATGTTGTTACATTTTATGAAAGAACATTTTTATGATTGTACTATTTCCTATAGTCTAACATTTGCAATATTGTTCATTGTTTTGTACAGCCCTACATTGTTGTTGTTTTTTTAATTTTTATTCTAGCAACATATATACAACCTAAATTTTTTCCTTTTTGCACATTCACATATATAATTCAATGCTGTTAATTTCATTCACAATGTTGTGCTCCATCATGACCATTCATTACCAAAACTTTAAGATCAACCAAAATAGAAATTCTGTGCAATTTAAGCATTAACTCCAAAAGTGAGTATTTTTTTATAAATAGAGAATTTTTCTTACTGGTAGCAGAAGAGAGTGATTTGATGTTGAGTTCCTGCCCTTGAAGATGGAGTGAACCATGTGCCAAGGAATGCAGGTGAAGGGAGCAAAAGAGTTGATAGTAATCTCCAATTACCAGCCCCAAAGAAGTGGGACATATGTCCTACATCATGCGGGGTTCTTTGAATGATTATATACATGTTTGTTTTGTAAGTTCACAGCTTTTACTATACACTTACTGATTATGTATGTTCAGGAATGATATACTTCAATAAAATTTTATTTAAAAAAAAAGAACAAAAGAAGTAAGGCAGAAATTGGAGTATGATAAACCATAGAATAAAAAGGCATATTTTTCAGGACCATAAATTTTGCTAAAAAACTTGGGAAAATAATTGCTTTTACTTTTAAAAGAAACCATATTATTACTATTGAGGTGCAAAATTTTTAACAGGGATTTAAAGAGAGTTATATAGCCCTCCAACTCTTCAATTTCCTCTGTTATTGATTACCACAGTCTTACTAAAAAGAGATAGATTAAAATGCCCCTACTTCATGGAAAGTAGACACCCTGAACTTGTCTTGAATCTTTCATGCTTTGGAATTATGTCTTGAGGAGTCAGCATAAATGGTTATTTAAATGATCATGTAACAAATTTTTATTGGACTAGAACTTTGAGATATGAAAGAGACCCTATAAGTATGTGTTATATTCAGTCTATTTGTTTTATGGCCCTAATTAAAATAGAAAACCATTTTTTTTCCAGTTGTTGAATCTGAAGTTGGTTATGGTGGGATTGAAACCTATTACAACATTAATTCTGATCATTTCAGTTATCTATTGCTATATAACAAAATGCCACAAACTTACTGCCTGAAAACAACATTCACTCATTAGTTTTCAGTTCTATAGGTCAGAAAAGTCTAGAAAGCTATGCTGAGTTACCTGCTTGGGGTTTTACAAAGGCAAAATCAAGGTTTCTGCCAGGTTGGCCTCTTCTCTGGACACTCTGGGGAAGAATCCACAATTAAATTTTGTATATTGAGCATGTATCCTACAACCATGGTGAACTCGTTTATTAGTTCCAAAGTTTTTAAATGCTTTCTTTTTTTTCATTGTCTTTTAAAAATTTTTATTTAATTATCTTTTATTTTTAAAAAAGCTTTAGATT
>JAQZBX010047561.1:0-20434 GCA_029593785.1 Cabassous unicinctus
CTGGATAGAGTCTTGAGTTTACCACTTACCAGCTTTAAGCCGTGCACAAGTGTCTTAACCTCCCTGAGCCTCAGTTTCCTCAACTGTAAAATGACGGTAATAAAAACAATATCTAATTTTTTAAAGTCTTTGTGAAGACTGAGGTAGCAAAGCTTATTAAGTCAGTAAATAAATAAAATTCTGAGTATAATATCTGGCACATAAATTTTAAGTAATAATTTCTCAGTAAAACCATCTTTTATTGTTTCTGTTGGCTATGATGATGATTATTTGCTTAATTCAAAGGTTAACATCAAAGAAAAGGAAAAAAAGTTAGCATCAGCCTACAACCATCTGTAGAGGATGTGTTGCCAAAATGAGTGACTTTAAATATCTGTTAATTTAATCTCAGAGCTGAAATCTATCGTTCTGAGCTCAGGGTCATCTATTCCTAATTTCTGAAACCTTGGATTCTCATTTCACCCCAAGAATATATTTAGATGACAGAACAATCTTAATTTGACTGTATATAAGTGGCTGATATGTTAAAATAACAGACATTTCCATCATTGCAATAAAACCCATTTAATTCACCTTCCTGGCTTAACAACATGTTCTCCTATGAGTTTCTCAGTCATGATTTCTACCTTAACATCTGAAACAGGCATGGAAAAGTAAAGCTAGATGTATTGCTGCTTTAAAATGCGACACTTGAAGTTTTAAAATAATGGGAAAAACACAAAGAATGATTTTAATACTCTTTATGTCACCATCACAAGACTAATTTCCCTGCTTTTAGTTAAAAACTTGATGTTGGGCAAAAAAATTATATATATTTGGAATCATATGATACATCTGTGGTCTCTGAGATTTTCATCATCCAACAATATACTATTTTCAAGGATTTTGGGAAATATTGGGGGGGGGGTAGGGAGAAAAAAAAGATGGAATTGTACAAAAAGAAAATGACCTGAATTCAAATATATTTGAATTTGTTATTGTTAAGTTGTCACATAGGTTTTTCTTATATGGGCAATATTTTGGGGGCAACCAATATAATCAGTAACTCTAAAACACTAAATACATTAAAAACAGGAAGTCCTAATTCTAATTCCTGTTTGAAAAAAAAAAGGCAAATGTTCTATAATTAAATGTTATAAGGAGATTTGCCTGTGGAGGTTTACTTCTGATCCCAGCTACAAACTTGTACCATAAGCCCACACTCTCAAAGAAATATCTTGGACCCAGTCCATGGGACCCATAAAACATCTAACTCATAACACAAAAGAATTTGGTCCTTTCCAAAAAAGAGAATGTATTCCAATGGAATGAGGAAACTTTAGAGAAATGACCAAGGGCAAACAGGCTGTTCAAGGGGACTTCAAATAACTGCTATGAACAAGAGTAATAGAATGTTAGTTAGTACTGAAAGGGCTCTTTGAGATAATAAGGAAGCCTGAGGTGTGAATAATTTAACAATATCCCTGCAATAACTGAATGAGAAATGAAACATCAGAGAATGAAATGAAAGTTTCAGTAGCTGCAACTTGTATGTTAAGTGCAGACTTAAGAATTTCCATTGTGAGGAGGTAAAACTGGTAGGAAATAAATGTAGAAGTGTGCCCTAGCATCACTTGCCATCCTGAGCCACCATAGCACAAGACTGTGGCGGAAGTGAACATGACAAAGCAGATGGTAACGAGAGTCCTCCCTGGAAGTTTACATTTTGAAAGTCTAGAAGACAATCGCAGGAGGCTGAACACAGGTTACTCTTGAAATCAGAGACAAAAGTTCAGGAGAGAAAAAAAAAATCTTAATTTAGACTTAATTGCTAACTTGGAGGAGTTTCACAGCTGAGGCTTTGAAGGGTTTAAAAGATATTCCTATCCTGTGCCTTTAAATATACATACATTCAATCAGCAGAAAAAAGGGACTAACAAGAACATTCTCCGGCAGACACCTGCATCAAACAAAGGCACTGTTATCTGAGAGATGTTAAACAGCTGTACAAAAACTTCAAAAGTAATTTGCAACCAAATTAGTAAAAATATCACCCTCCTTCCCACTAGACACAGCATTTTTAAAAGAGATTAAGCATCCGCAGAAAGCCTGCCATTTTACAAGAGTTATGAATGATAAGTTAGGAAAAAATGAACATGATGATTCACAAGGTTGGGGCTATGAAGGGACTCAAGATCTTATCCACAGTGCTTATCTTTTAAATGTTCCCTGGCCAGGAAATGCCCAATGGTGGTCACGGGTGCTAGAGAATAATGCAGGGAAAAGGCAACAACTCAGACAAGCTGCTATGTTTCTTGCTTCTTTCACAGAGCTCCCCGGAATCCCCATGCCCTTAGAATTCTCTTTGGCAAAGAAAGGGACAAAATACCAGGAGTGGATAAAATGCAGGGACTGACTCCTCAGAACGTGTAGGCATTTCATAAAACAATTCGACAGGCTTGGTATGTGGTCAGAAAAGGCACCTGGAACTTGAAAGGCCTGGACACTCTGTTGATGGTTTATTTTCACCACTGTCAGAGAGAGTTTAGTCAGTTTTCATTCTTCTCTTCACCTCACCAACCCCCTCCTCATCAGCTTGTATGATTACTGAATAATCTTTTATTAGCACCACATTGGGCCAGCATATTTGTAGGACAACCCAGGGGACAAGGAGGCTCTGTGGTGTTTTCCTGGCAGAAATAGCCAGAATCTCCCCATCGAGCCAGCCTTTGGGCCTTTCTTTCATGCCAATGGGGCACTGTCCCCCATCTGAATCTTCAGGCTTTAGCATTAACAGCCAGTCTCACAATGATAATTGTGGCTTTACAAATCCACAAATCCAATAAAATAAAGATATCTAACTATACTTTAACATTTGGAACCCAAGGCTGAAAACCTTGAGCACCCAAAATATTTTTTCCTTTGGTAGCGATCAAAGACCTGCCAGGCCTACCCCCAGCACCATGAAAAAAAACTTGGTTTGTTTAGAAGTGTGAGTATTGGTAGCAGTGTCCCCTGCTCTAGCGAATTCCCAAGAAAACAGATTACTCTCTTCTGTGGACAGGTTGTCATCTCCATAAAATAGCTCTCCTTACAAATTTCTGCCAAGAATATAAACACTTTCCATCTTTTCCTCACTCGGCTCAATCCCCATTAGTTCAGGTGAGAAGAAAAAAAATAAGAAAGAAGGCATCCCTCCTTCCCCTATACCGGGTGGCATCCACAGGGCCGAGTTCGGCAGCCTCCTGTGCAAGCAACACACAAGAAACCAAAGGGAAACAATTATGAAAAGTTTTCTTTTATCGAGCTCTCTTTTCATCTTTTCAATTTCGTTCTCACTCCCGCTTCCCGCAATCTTCAACCCTCTTCCTGGAACATTTCAAAGAGAGAGGGGTGTTTGCTATCCCCACCCCCCCAATCCTTGCACCCTCGCAGACCATGGAGCCTCGGCGGGGGCAGCCCTGGGGCCGCTCTGTGTTGGATCCGGAGCCCTTCTCCGCACCCCCTTCCCTCCTCCAGAGCCCGGCTGTCCCAACCCGGGTGCACAGACGATGAGCCAGCGGCCGCGGAGGAATCCTACCTGGCTGGTGGCCGCCGGGCAGCTGCGCGTTCTGCCGCGGGGTCAGAGCGCGGTGGCGGTGCTGCTCCTCGGCGGCGGTGCTGCTCCTCGGCGGCGTTGCTGCCCTGAGGCGGCGCCGAGACTGGCGCTGCGCCTGAGCGCCCCGAGTGGGTGCGCCTCGCGCTGCAGAGCTCTCGGGACCCCGAGATGGCCCCGTGTGGGGCACTCCAAAACACCCACCCCTAAACCCGTGCGTTCAGTCCCACGCGGGCATCACTGAGCTCTTTCTTTTCTTCCTATTGTCTTCCTTTTTCCCACTCCCCTCCATTCCTCACTTCTTGCTTACCGCTGCTTTCTGCACTTTAAACTCGAATATTGGCCAGCCTCCAGCGACCTGGACCAAGACTGATGGGATAATGGTGGGGATGCTGATGGGAAGCCTGAGAAGCGGGCCTTATCCTTAACTGTATTCTGAGTGTGAATGATAGTACATGTTTTCTATTTATAAGAAACTGAAAAACTAAAAGTATCCCTGCAGTGGGAAGGATAAGGTCATTCAGTAGAAAAAACTTTATCTGCTTTCACACTAGAAAGGGTGCATGAGCATTTTTTTTTTTTCCTTCAAATTACATCCCTGAGGAGACTTAGGTGCAATTCTGTCCTGTGGGTAAT
This sequence comes from Cabassous unicinctus, assembly GCA_029593785.1. Classification (NCBI taxonomy): domain Eukaryota; kingdom Metazoa; phylum Chordata; class Mammalia; order Cingulata; family Chlamyphoridae; genus Cabassous; species Cabassous unicinctus. The sequence continues at coordinate 4,211 of JAQZBX010047561.1, forward strand.
CTTTTCTAGGTTGTTTGCCATCTTTGATTTTGATGTATCTGCACTTTTAGATATCATTTCCAAAGTTGAAATGCTTTAATCTTTACATCTTGAAGCTGCAACTTCTTGTCATTATGGTGCATTTGTCATCTTAGCAATTTTTTGCCTTTTGGATAATACTAATGAAAATAAAGATGATGATAATGGGGTGGTTTTCCCTCTGTATTCCATAGAATTAATTTTTTATTCACCCTAGAAAATTATGTCTGGTTACCGTAGTTTTGTAATGATGTTTCTTTTTCCATTATAATGCTAAATGATTAAAATGTACTTGGTTAAAATTTTGTTGTTACAATATACTAAGAAGAATTAATCTGAGAAATAAGACAGTAATTCTCTTCTTACAGCTTAAAAAGTTATAAAAAAAATAAATAAAAGCCAAGTCTTGGATTAGCAGGCTTCTGGTCCTGGAAGTAAAGAATGTCAGAGCTGATAAAGACCTCGAACTATAGCTAGTCCCAAAATTTCAACTTACAGGTGAAGACAGTGAGGACACAGGGGTTTGGTAATGATAAAATTCACATTGCTGCCTGTGGCAAACCTGTGCTAGGAAGTAAGGGATGATGGTTCTTTCCCCTCATCTGTATGAATACAGCAAAGCATATATACACACATCTTTTAAGGATAAAAATATAGCACATTAAAATATTAGCCTCCTAATATTTAATATCTAACAGCATTTTTGAATGGACCATCAGGCCGTGATCATGTAACATAGAGGCTGCTAAACTCTAGGAAGATTCTAGCCAGGTGGTGTGAGGGTGGACCATGCCTCAGAAGTGCTGGCTTACTATTCCACCAGAGCCTGCCACATAGTGAGAGCTCATTAAACATTTGCTGTTAAAAATTGGCTGCAAAATGTATCTTTGGCTAGAAGCAAGGAGGCAGGGCTGGAGCAATGATGCCCAGTGTGAAGCCTAGCTTCTCTCTGCAGAATGCAAAAGAGAAATCTACCTAGTTCAAAATGCCTTCTTCCTGGCTATTTTCTGCAATCATCCTTAAATGGAGCTTAGTGTGTTGTTGAGAGAAGTAGAGGGCAAACTCACAGTGACTGGCAGTGCTGATTATAAATTATGAGGATTCACCCTTCCTGAGTTTTTCATTGAATAGAAGGAGCATAAGTAAATATAGGGGCTCAGGTGAAATTCATATGCCCTCTAAATTTAGTCAATAGTCAGTGGGTCTAAAAAAAATTTCAAATAATGCTGATGCTGCTACTGTTGCTAACATACATGTGGTGAGTATATACATGCCAGCCCCCCCCCCCTTTTTTTTGAAGTACTGGGACTGAGGATTGAACCTGGGACCTGGTAAGCAGGTAGCTGGTGCTCAACCACTGAGCCACATCAGCTCCACTGAGTTGTCTCCCTCATCTAGTTGCTGCTTGTTTTTGCTCATTGCTCACTGTTTTCACTCCTTGTTTGCTCTTTGTTTGTTTGTTTTCTTTAGGAGGTACTGGGAACTGAACCCAGGACTTCCCATTTGGGAGGCAGGCACTCAACTGTTTGAACCACTTCCACTCCCAATGCCAGCACTTTTGATGCACTATTTTACTGGATCCTTATAACAACCTTAAGAGCTAGGTATTACAATGATGATGATGATGTCTATTTTACAGATGAGAATGATGAGGCTTAGAAAGATTAAGTAACTTGCCCAAGATCTCACAGTTAGTAAGTGTCAGAAGCAGAATTCAAAACCAGGTCAGTCCAGTTTCTGCAGTGGCCCTAAGCACAGTTGAATAATGCCTCCATTCTTAAAACCAAATCCTCAGGTTTCTGCTTCTCTTTCTCTCCGGACGATTGGTCTCAGAAGACCCGTGGAACCCTAATATAAAAAAAAACATTAATAGTTTTATTTTTAGTAGGTACCAGGGATTGAACCAGAGACCTTGTACATGCAAAGCAGGTGCTCAGCGACTGAGCTACAGCTGCTCTCTGACTGGTTCTTTTTAAACAATGTTTGTTATATATTCAGAAAAGGGATATTTTGACTTAAAACCTTATCTAAATGAAAAAAATCTAAATCTGTTCTTGGTACATGTTAGGTGGGAGGGACACCCCTTGACCTTTTTGACCCCAGCATCCTGTATGGATAGCCCTAGGACCAGCCTTTTCCTTCCCTGGACTGTGAGGTATTTTTGCTTTATATCAGACACTGTCTCATTGCTTTATAAACACTGCTGCTGCTCACAAGTTTTCTACACCTTTGTTTCCTGGGAGAGGAAATGGCATTTCCTGGAGGGGAGTGCATGTGGGCGGTGAAGTTCCACTCATTACGCTTACTGCACCCCAAACTTTCAGCTGTGTACATCTTTTCCACCTTCAGTTTCTGCTCTAAAGTTTCCTGGAATGGTGCTATGTACAGACGGGGGACATCTGCTTCAATTCACTTCAGCAGGGGATGAGGTGACTCCTGCTCTGGATCCAGTGGCCTCACCTGGAAGCTAAGGAACGAGCAACTCCCATAAATCTTGTTCCTGGAACTAATCTCAACCCGTTTTCCTTCAACCTGGCATTTGAAAAAGGAAGGCTGAGACATCACTTGGCTTTTATTTTGGACCTAGTTGGCAATTACTCTATCTCCCAAGACATCACCTCTTGCACCCTTCTATGAGATTGACTTTCCATAAAGGATTTAGGATAGAAATGAGAAAGCAAATGTTCTTATTTTGAGCTCACATTGGAGAAGGGCAGCCACTGGGGAGAAGTAGGATATGATAACCTTAGGTGATTTGATTACAGAGTTACTTAACAAGGACACGTCCATCTCTGCAGAAAGCCACCACTCGGAGGAAACCAGTTTGCACCATTCTCTGAGAAATTTGGCTACCATGCTGTCAAGTTTCCTAAAGGCCTGACAGATTGTTTTTGAAATAGCCCACCTGCGTCTCCACAAGAATCAACATGGAGTTAGAGGACAATAATCTACACTAACCAAAAACTTGCACGTGAAGTCTAGAATAAATTTATTCAGCAAGTGTCAAAAACTGTTCTAAGAGTTGTGGGTCAAAGTGACAGAGACGCAAAGATAAAACAGGTACTTTAAACTCACAGCTTGGACAAAGGAAAGGGAGGGTTTTTTGTTTTGTTTGCTTGTTTTTCTTTCTTTTCTATCCGATTTTAGAGTTTTCAAGTGGGAAAGGGTATAAGTTACAAGTTAGAAATTTTTATTGCCAGAAGAGAGCTGTTAATTCTGAAGCAAAAGCTGACCCACTTGAGAAATAAAAAAATAACTTGATTACTGGTAAAAATAAGATTGATGATGTCAAGTCTTCTAAACTATGAGGGGGACAGTAAAAGGTGAATGCAAACCCTACCTAGTTAAAAAAAAAAAAAAGGAACAAATGTTCATAATATGCTATTTTTAAAATTTCACTGATTTGAAATATTTATTATATGTGTGTGGTAATATTAATTTTTAAATCTCAGACAAGTTGGGAGAGGTAAGTATTATCTCAATATTTAAGAAAGAAGGCCTAAAAAGACGATGAGTGAACCTAATACTTACTGTGGATTTGCCATGTGTTGGGGCTTGGTGTTACTTTATTTCAATTATTTCCCTTGATTCTTACAACAGATTCCTTCAGACGGGTAATATCGTCTCCATTTTACAGGTGAAAGAGCTGAGCCTTGGAGAATTTAAATGAATTACTTGCCAAGCTCACCTAGCAAATGAGTGAGGGTCTGAAGCCCTATCTGGTCAACCCCCTGATTTTTATCATCATACATGTGGAAACAAGACATGAGCCAAAATGATAGCCTGATTGCTAAAATAATGAAAGAATTGTGTGTGTTTAGGCATGTCTTGATTAATAAGGTATTCTGATATTGAAGGAGTTAATACATGTACATAGATGACCAAGTTTCAAATTACAATATATCAAAATGCCCACTTAATAATAAACCATATAGAATAAAATTTAATCCTTAATGATGCAGAGTATTAGAGCATTATAATCTCTGAAGATCGTTTTTCCTAAAAGAAAGAAATTGAGCAAGGAAGTGTTCCTTTTATTAAAAAAACAAACAAACAGTGGGGGTAGTTATCAAAACATAATATTACCATCTTCTTTTAGTTGTCTGAATCAGACAGGCAATGGCGACATTTTCAATGTTGTTTTAACGTAGGTATGAGTTAACACAATAAATAAACTTGTATGTTTTCAAAGTCTCAGGGTAAAATCAGGGCAAAAGGGGAAGGCCCTTATTTTCCCCCAGGTCCACAGATACAGATATCATGGACTTGGGGAGTCTAAGGTTAGCACAAGGAGTATAATGGCTATGAACTTTTGTCTGAAATTAAAGAGTTAATGATCAGATAGGGTAATTTACAGAGAACACTTTTTAGTGATTCTCTTCCAAGGGAAAAGCAACATCTGAAATAGCCTGAAGGACTCTGAAAGACTAAAGATTTTGATGAGAAATTCTTTGCGAGAAGGATTAATAAACCTGGGAATTAATCTGTGAATCCAGGAGAAAGAAATCAAGCTGAAATCTTCCATCACATTTATAAATTTGGTTATTTCCATTTTACAGATGGCCTTAGTGCAATTACCAAGGGATCTGAAAATCTTTCAGCTAAGGCACCTTACTGTAGAGTTAAATCACTGTATTTCCTAATCTCGTTCTTGAAAATACAAATACTGACGCCTCCCCCTAATCATTCCCTTCTCCTTCAGTCCATATCCCTCAAATACATACTATGCATGGTTTTATTCTGCCATTAACACACACAGCTAATGGGTGGGGAGTAACTCTTCCTTTTACAAAAAGTAAGTTGAACTACATAGGACGTTTTTCCAGGTTTCTTGGAGATGTAAAATTCTGAGAATAAATGTCAATTAAAAGAATGTTCTAATTGTCAATGATGGGGGAGGTATTATAATTGGCCTCTTGAGGCACTCATTGCTAATTTAACAGTGTTAGTTGTATAAAAAAAATTAAAGTGCCCTCAAAGGAGTCATAGGCTGTGATGCGAGGGAGAGCAGTGAACGTAATGACTTTTACCTGTATACAGCTTCTGACTACACCATAGTTCCAACCATTCACTTTAAAGTAAAAATTTTGGGTGAGGAAAATGTAAGGAATTTCTTTTTTCTTAGTGGTTAAAACAGTGACCCAACGAGGCTGAGTTGACCATTTTGTTGATCATAGCTGTTGTGCAGAATAATTCTTTGTGATTTATTTTACGGCCATATTTTACCCCCATCCCAAGAGCCTCACCTTCCAAATGTTTGTTTTTGGCCCCAAATGCAATCCTAGAGACTGGCTGTTTCATTAAACTTGACTCATATGTATTTGAGGAGATCCAGTCTGATATTTTCTTGCTTTTCTTTCTTTTTTCCTGCCTTTCTGTTTGTCCCTAGGCAGGGTAAGTTAAAAATAAAAATAAAAATAATAAAAAAAAGAAGGTAAAGCTCATATTTGGGATTCAGCATATCATTCAGAGAGCAGCCGATTTTTATCTCCATTTTATACATAACATTTAAAAAACACACCTGAATTCTGAAGTGCCCAGTACTTAAATAAAATGTACTCTGACAACTGAAAAACAATCTGTAAACACAAGTCAATAGTTTATGTTTGTACATTTATTTAACATTACAAATAATAAAGTGCAATTAACTAATCTTTTTACAATATTGCTGATATTGTTCTCAAATATTAAAAATATGGGGTATTTGTTTGAAATTAGGAGCTAGGTTTATTTTTCTCATAGTTATAAATGCCACACATTATTTCACAAATCCTTTATCTCTAAGCATTTATTTTAAAAGTAATTAAAAGGATATCCCTTTTTATTCCATTCTGCCAATTTCATAAGGAAGATTGACCAGATAAAACCTCAGAAGTGCTTTGATCCCTATAAAACTCAAAGAATGATGTCCTTTAGAGAGCATTTGTGTCATAGTAAGTGGTTTAGAGATAGGATCTCATTTACCCTTCATAACAATTCTGTAATATGAGTGTTATTATTCACACCTTACACATGAGAGCATTGAGGCTCATAGATGTAACTTGCCCAAGGTCACACAGCAAGTGAGTGGCAGACGGAGGATCAGAACCCAGTAGGTCTCCAGAGAATTCTTGCTGCCAACCACAAAGACTAAAACTAAGGGTCATATTTTGCATGCAGACTTTGAGAAATAATGTTTTATTTTTCCTTTGATAAAAGTTACACATTTGAAACAAAAAACAAATAGTAAATCAAAAAACAATAATTAAAAAAACTAAAATGAATTAATTAAATAAGTGATGCACTCATAGGTGCGCACACACACACAAATGGAAATTGGAGAAAAGTAAAAAGAGAAAAAATTATCTGTAATTCTACAACCCAAAGAAGGTTAACATTTTGATGTATTTTCTTACATTCTCTTATGTATGCAAAATTGTTGGAGTTATCTTATTTTAAAAATAACTTTTACTGGTTTGCCAGATTATGAATAATGAGCACTCATCATAGATAATTTGGAAAATATAAACATGGGTATAAAATTTAAATGGATATAAATTGTGGTGTTTTAAATCACTCATAATCTCAAAACACAAAGTTAACTGTTTATACTTTAGTATATTATCCTAATCACGGCTGCTTTCACATATCCAGAGACTGAGCTGAAATTTGTCTACCTCGTATAAGCCATAGCTTACATGCCACAACATCATTTTTTTTGTTGTTGTTTGCTTGATTTTTGCTTGATTTGTTGAAGCTTTATTTTTCAAGGAGTTGCAAGTATGATTTTTTAGGCAAATGATTGGAATGTTCTACTTGCTCTGAATAGGATTAGCTACTTTGTTTTTTACTGTAGGACAAAAATTACTCACATACACACATAAAAATACCTCCAAGAAAGAATAATGATACTGTTTAAAAATCCGCCCTTGAAACTCTACCGAATGACTTTATAAAACATTTTTTTCCAACGCAGCTTATATTAAGCAGTTTCCACTGCACAGTGAAAGAAAACTACCAACTCTGTTAACTAATTGGATGATGTGCTTTTAACTAGAGGAAAAGGCTTTTTTGGTCAGACTAAATCCATCGATACTGAACGGCCAGATTAAATAATTAAGTTTGGGTGTTACATAATTGGGGGGGGGGGAGGGAGCAATCAGGAATGTGGGTTAAATCTTAATCACACCAAGAAAGTTTCTCTCTGAGCAAAAGACAAGAAAGTTGTTTCCTTGAACCTTCACATCATGTGACCTGACCTGCAAGGGAACTTAAAAAGATTTAAAAACTTAAGAACTTAAAAAGACTTCTGGGTGAAACTCAGCAAGATGCAGTACATTCTAGCTACTTCAAACTTATTCCTAAGCTTCCACTTTTCCTAGGAAAATGGTAAGAACCTGATCTAAAGAAACCAAACAATAAATGAATTTGAAGTCTTTAAATGCAGGTCCTTGAAATCATGGCCTTTTGAATGTTCCAGAGAATGTCAAAGCACTAAAATGAATTTTTAAAAATTAGTCTACATGCCCTTGTTTTCCCAACTTCCCTACATCTACTTACTTTTTGCAGACCCAATTTATCTCTTTTTCTTGCAGCTTCATTTGGACACAATGAATAACCTATTTCATGGTTCTCAACTTAAATTCTTTTTTTCTTAGCTATGAAAGAAAATTCCCAAAATTCCCTGATCCCGTTGTAACCCCCCCTGCAGGTAGTGAGTTCATTCTGTACTGTATGGGATGCAGAGAAACTGGAATTCTCCTGCAAACTAGTATGACTTTGGAAAACCATTTGGCAGTATCTACTAAAGCTGAATATGTTCACACCCTGCAAACCAGGCATTCCACACATAAGCGCACAATCCAACTAACAGAAATGTGTACACATGTGCACTAAAAGATGAGTACAACATGCTCATAGCAATGTCTTCATACCCAAAATGGGAAACAACCCAAGTGCCCATCAACTGTTAAATGGATATAAATTGTGGTATTTTAATCCATGGAACAAGATACAGCAATGAAAATGAACAAACTACTGTTATAGCCACAGCATGAAGGAATCTCACAAACATAATGTTGGTTGCAAGAAGTTTGGTACAAAAGAGCATGTGCTGTGTGATTTCAAAAATAGGCAGAATTGGTTTATGATAAGAAAAGTCAGGATAGTAGTGATGGCATTTGGGGAGGCAGGTGGCGTAGTGTCTGGGAAGGGGCAGCCATGGCATGGCTTATGCTACATTGATGATGTTCTAGCTCTTGATGTAGCTGGTGGTTACATTAGGCATATTCACTTTGTGAAAATTCATCTAACTTTATGTTTGTGATTTGTGCACTTTTCTGTATGTGTCAATGTCAATAAATATGACTATTTAGAAATTGAATGCAATATTAACATGTATATATATATATAAACACCTTCTGACAAGCCAGAAACAAGGTCAGTTTCCCAGGTAATGGAAAGTCCATCAAAAATTCTGTGAGTGGAAATTATGCAGCAAATATGTTCAATCTCTCCATCTTTCTCATTCTCATTCTCTTTGTCTCCTCTTCTCTTTTTCACTGCTATTTAGTGTGCCAGCAAGTTGAGCTTAACAACAGTGTGACCTCAAACACTTTAACACTTTCTGGGCCCCCTTTTTTCTATTTGATGAGTAATGAGTGAGATAAGGTGGTGTCTCAAGTCCTTGCTGACTCTCACTGCCGGGCAACTCCGCCTCCATGAGGTTTAATTTGCCCTGACTCTTGTCTTCACAAAAACTTTTCAAAAAGTATTTTTTTCCTTCCTTTTTCTGAAATCCTACAACACTTTCCATGCTTAGAATGGTAGCTTGTTAACATTTCCCAGGCAAAGATTTGTGTTTGCATTCTACTTTGCTGTGTGCCTCCCTGGTTTCCGAGCACAGTGCCTGGTACAGAGCGGATAAGAAAAAAACATTTTTCTTAAAAGGCAAAGTGTCAGTAAAGAAAAGTTTGAATTTCATATTACAGCCTGTGGATGAAAGGCTCAAATATTTAAAAAATAGAATCTATCCTAATTTGGGCGAAAGGCAGATGATGACAATTTCTAAATGGAATCAATTTTTTAAAATGTACAAAATAAAATAGGAGTGATTTTGACCTACTCAACATTGTTTTCAACATTGTTTTTTGGAGGTAGCATGTATTTGAGATTAAAGTTTCATGAAGTAACAGCATTATACATACATACATATATATATATGCAAAAAGGAATTATCTGGAAAACTTTAACTTGAAGTAAAGATACAGTTTAATGACAGAAGTTCTGGGGATTGATGAATATTATCCAAAGGGAGGGCTGGGTGATAAGAATTTGTCAGCTTGTCTTCCTTATTGTTGACTTAATTATACTCTTTAATGTAAGGAGCTGAAAATGTTTATTGAAAAATACACATTGCTAAACTGCAGAAGGTCAAGTCTTTACTAGCTTGATATAGTCTACTTTCCTTTACGGTTATTAAAATTTTTTTCTTTGTCCGCTAATATCCATTCTGATCTGTGATTTAGTCTGCCGAGTCAATGGAACAACACCTGTTATCTTGGGACGGACACCCTCTGTTAAGGTTATAGACTAGCCTCTTGCCGGTTTCTTCATTAGGTACTGATTACCCAGACAAAATGGAGTCACCAGGACTGTCACATCCAAGATAGGTGTTGGAACAGCAATCTTTCAAGGAGCAGACACTCCGAGGGGCTCATCTGCCAAGAGCCAGGTGTCCTGTGAGCAGAGAGAGAATGAAGTGGATGGAAGGGGAGTTTGTGTGGACCAGGCTAGAATGGACTTCAGGCTCCTGCTGACCGTGTCCCAGCTGCACCTTCAGCCCCAATCACTTGCTCACACCTGTGGATGTTAAGGTACATCTTTGACAGTGGGCTGGTGCACCGGTTTGGCAGATGGTCCTAGGGGATATTCCTCTTATTGCTGAGGAATTCAGAGAAAGGGAGGGAATTTTCAAGCTATTCTTGTAGAAATAAGTCAATGTTAATTCATTTTGTTTCAAATTCTCAGCCTTAAAGACTTTCAGCAATGAGCTGGGTTCTCATTACGCTCAGTATGTTACATCGTATTCCTCTACTCTCATTTCCCTACCTCACATGTAAGAATGAATGGAAATAAAACGTGGAAGTTTCTAAGTAAGCACTCAATATATTCCCCACTTTCTTTCTTTCTTTTTTTTTTTTTTAATATTTTTTTTAAAAAGGCATTTAGATTACATAAATGTTACATAAAAATATAGGGGATTCCCATATGCCCTGTTTCCTACACCTCCCAAATTTTCCCACATTAACAACACCTTTCATTAGTGTGGTACATTCTTTACAATTGATGAAAACATTTTGGAGCATTGCCACTAAGCATGGATTATAGTTTACATTGTAGTTCACACTCTCTCCCGCACAATTTTGTAGTTTATTGAGATATATTCACATACCATCCATTTTATCCAAAGTGTACAATTAATGGCTTTTTGTATATCACAGTTGTTTTGCATTCATCACCACAAATATTTTTAAAACAATCTACTCCCAAAAGAAAACACTCCACACCCTTTAGCATTCACGTCTCAATCCCTCTACCCCCTTTTCTAATATTATCTGCTGTCTTAAGAATAGAGGCAGTGTGGTATAGTGGAAAGCTTAGAGATTTCAGTCATAAAACTCTGGACTCTACTGCTGACAAGTTGTGTGGACTTGGGGGAATCACATCATCTCTCTAAGACTCTGTCTCTTCAGCTGGAAAATGAAGCGGTAGACTCGGTAATGTTGCCTTCAATTAAAAAAACCCATAAAGCACAAAATAACCTAACTCTGACAAATATTTGTACTTTCTTTACTCTGGATAATTAAGCATGACTTGTATTCAACTGAGATTGATTGATTCAAAAATACATTTTCATCTTACTAGAATTTATTGCAGTAGACGAAGAAGTAAGTAAGACATTTCCATTTCCAGTGACAGGCACATCATATCTTAAAGCCTTCCATTTCATTATTCTTTTTAATGTTTTCACTAAAACACATGTGGTTTTCAAACACAGGAAAGAAAGCATGGTAACCTGTGGTTATAATTTCCACTAGAAAATAGAAAAAGTGTAGCTCATGAAGAGTGTTTGTGGGGAGTTCCTTTCTGTTTTAAACATGAAAACCCATGCTATAAGAGTTTTCTCTTGAGAAGAGCATTGTTAATGTCGCAATTTTCAAAAGTTGTTGGAAAATAGGCCTAAACTGCCTCTGACATCGCAATTAGAATAGAGTTGTGAAACCTTCAGCACCTTGGGCATTTTCAATCCTCCATTATGTTTTCAAGCAGCCACTCTTTTCTTCTTTTAATTCAAATTCTGGAAAGTACGGGGAAAATGTCTTTCCAGATAACCCTTCCTATTTCCCAAGTAGCTCTAAGTATCTCTTAACAGATCCGATCTTGAAGAAAATTGGTCTGTTCAAAATAGTGCTTCCTCTGTAAGCATTTTACCTTCATAGCTAGTTTCAACAACTGGTCCTGTCTTCCACTGTGATCAGCTGAGTTTACTCTGTATCTGAAATTAATTAATTCTTCAATAAATATTTAAAGCGCACCAACTAAATTTGCGATGTGAGAACGTGTTTGGATTTCACAGTGAATCAGAGGAGAATATAAAATATAAACAAACAAACAAAAATCCTTTGAATTTTTTAAAATGTAGCCATCAAACCTATCAGACATATGGAATATCAGACAATAGGTTTTAGGTAAATTCTATTTTCACAAGATACTTATTTTAATTTTGGAATACCTGATTGTAGGGAAAAAAAAAAACACTCATGGCTAAATCTCATGCTTTGGTTCAAGAAACTGCTAAACCTGCAAGAGAAAACTGTGTAAGTGTTAACAAACACACAGCAATTTGATTTTTTTTCCCCCTCCCTTTGCTATATGGATCACAATCAAATACAAATATAGTAAGTAACACCTCTTCGTGTATCAAGAGGGACACATAAGTGATTTTCCATGATAGGTTCAGTTTTAGGGGGGAAAATAACTACATGCTTATAACAAGAAAGTCAGAGCTAAGTGTTCTACATCTGTCAAGTTCTTATTGCCACAAGCGAGATTTTATCAGTGGGTACATGTTTATACACAAGCACAGACGTAGATGGTAAAACATGTATTTGTATCACTACAGAAGGGTGCTCCTGCTTCCGCCCTCGTTGTCCCTTCACTCAGCAGCCAGTGGGACCCTGTTAAACTTGCATAGGAAGTGCCCCCGCCCTGCTCCAAGTGTCCAGTGACTCCCTCCTCACTCATGGAGCGAGGCATGCAAGGCACTACACCATCTGTCCCAACCCCCATGACCCTGGCCACCTCTCTGACGCATCACCTCTCAGCTCCAGTCACACTGGCCTCCTAGCCGGTCCTTGCCGACCTCAGGACATTTGCACTTGCTGCTCTCTTTGCTTGGAATGTTCCTCCCTCATATCTGCAGGCCTTGTTGCTTTACCTCCTTCAGGTCTTGCCCAAGCATCACTTCTCATTGATTATTTGAGGGGATCACTCTATTTAAAACTGCAGCCCCAAAGCATTCCTCATCTATCCATACACATGATTTCTTCTCTTCCCCTACCCTCTTCCCTTCCTCTCTCCATTCCTTTTCCTGGGTTGTGTCTCCTCTCTGAAACATAAGCTCTGTTTTCCTGTTTTGTTTACTATGGTATTCCCAACAACTAGAAACAGTACCTGGCACATAGAATGCATTTAATGAATATTGGGTAAATGAATGGATTAATTAATGCAATTAATCGTGCTAAATTTACATGTCTATGACATACATTCACTTACATGTTTATGCAAAAGGAGTTGAATAGCTGTGGATTTAGCCCCTCCATTTATTTCTTGGACCTTTTTTTTAATTTTTTAACCCAGGGGGGTCCTGGGGATCAAACCCAGGTCCTTCCATTTGGGAGACGGACACCCAACCATTTGAGCCACATCCATCCCCGAAATAGCTGTGGATTTAATGAGTCCTTTCTCATCATAAGAAGTATTTAATATGTTTCTAAATCAAAATAAAGGGCAAGTGCTGTCCTTTAAATGGAATATCTTCCTTTAGAAAACTGGAAACAAATCACTTCCATAAAAATCAATATTAAGATAATAAAAAAACTTAATTCATTGATTATTACTCTTTTAATGCTGAGTCAAGCAATCATTATTTTCAAATAGGATGTCATACTAGTTTCTTATTGCTGCCAAAGCAAATTGTCACATATTTAGTAGCTGAAAACAACACAAATTAATGACCTCACAGTCGGATAGGCCAGAAGTCTGGGTTGACTCGGCATGTTTCTCTACTACAGTTTCTATATTAGGAGGTTAGGGCAGGATCTGCTTCCAGGCCCATTCTGATTGCTGGCAGAATCGCTTGCCTTGCAGCTGTAAGACTGAAGCCCCCCCTCCCGCCCCCGTTCCTTACTGGCTCTCAGCTGGGGGCCACCTTAGCTTCTGGAAGCCTCTCTTGGGTTCTTGCATGTGGACGCTACATCTCAGAGCCAGCAACGGGATTTCCAGCCCTTCTTATTCTTGGAATCTTTCTGACTTCTCTTGTTATTTCTCCTGTCTCCAGCTCAAGAAAGTTCTGTGCTTTGAAGGGCTCATGTGATTAGATTGTGTCCACCCAGATAATGCAGGATAAACTCCCTATTTTCAAGTCTGTAGCCTCCCTTACATCTGCAAAGTACCTTCCACCACGTCATGTAGGGTAACGTATTCACAGGCTCTGGGGATGAGGACATTCAGATGCGGACGTCTTTGGGGGCCCATTCTGCCTGCTACATGCACATATTCATAAGTTTGACAGTTTCAGAAAAATATTTCCTCCTGGAATTAAATGAGGTTTAGTCCCTCAGAAAATAACTGCCATTGAAGTATCTTAAAAGTGTGTTGCTGCTGAGACTGAGTTTTCATCACTGTACAACTTTGGGTTGAAAGAGAGAGACTGCGAGACAGACTGGTAGCTTTTAGATTAAACCTCATTTGCATACTTATGGTTTTGAGTAAATAAAAATTTATCAAGAAAGAGCAGAACCTGAGAGACCAATTTATGTTAAAAGAAACCTACAGGAGACAGATTTATAAAGCAAATCAATTAATAATTTTTTTTTACTCCACTCAGTCAACAAATATTTATTGAAACCTTCTTGGTGCCAGGAACTTGTAAAGCATTGCTTAAATTCTAGTGGAGAAGACATTGCAGTCAAGTCAACAAATAAGTGAACAAGAGACCTTCAGATAATAATAAATGCTGCGTGATCGGATAGAGATTGGACTCAGGTTTTCTGCAAGAAAGAGAGACATTTAAATTAAGATCTGAATGAGGAGTAAGTGTCAACCATCTGAATACCTGGGGGAGGAGGGATGGGGCAACAGGGCTTTCCAGGCAGAGAAAACGTCAAGTTCTAATCTAAGATACTAAGGTTTTAGTATTAAAATGGCAGAGTCAAAACAGTGATGCCTTTTTTTCTCTTATCAAAAATCACCTAAAAGCAACAATGGAAACAGCACAACAAGGGAACCCACAAGCTACATCTTAAGCTCTCAACCCTAAACCACGGCATATGGAGAAGCACCTACAAATGCTTGCTACTGGCAAGGCAGAAGGTCCATGGGTGTAGACTTTAGCCAGAGGAGCCCATGTTATACTCTGAGGGATAAATCCAAAGACATTCTGTTGGGAACAGTGGGTGTGGGTGTGAAAATGAGCTTTCTTGTCTTGTTCACAGCAGTGGAGAGCAGGTGGGGAGGGCTGAGTGGGGGGATGGGGCAGGGTAGAGGAAGAGGGTCTCTTCCTGTCTTAGTTTGCCAGTGCTGCTATAACAATACCACAGGATGGGTTGGCTTAAACAATGGGAAAAGATTATTTTACTGTTTTTGAGGTTTGAAGTCCAACACCAAGGTATCAGCTGGTCATGCATGGCCATCTGCCCCTTTCTCCCTTCCTCTGGCTTTCTACTTCTCCTGCTCAGAGTCTCCTTATAAGGATTCCAGTCATAATGGGTTAAGACCCAGCCTCATTGGGTTTGGCCTCATTTTAGCTAATTACATCTTCAAAGGTCCTATTTACAAATGTATTCACACCCCCAGGACCAGGGTTTAGGACTTTAGCATGTCTTCGTGGGGACGTGATTCAGTCCCCAACACTTCTGCATGATGGCTGCCTCTCTGGGGTGGGAGAACCAAAGTTTAAAGATCTGACTCACATGTACAACTTGTATCATATGGATAACTCCTTCTAGCCTGGAACATGGCATTGGTGCGGTCCCCACAAGAGCCTCCTGCAAATAACTGGTCTAGGAAGAACTCACCACATTGAACATCATGCCGAGTGAAAGAAGCCTGCACACTATATATTTCCATTTATGTGAAATACTACGATGGGCCAATCTTACCTATGGTAACAGAAATTGGATCAGTGGTTCTCTGATGCAGGGATGGGGATGGAGATTGACTACACAGGGACACTAGAGACCTTTATGGTGAGACAGAAATTATCTATATCTTGATTGGGAGAGTGGTTACACAGTATACATTGGCAAAGTCATTGGCTTGTACAATTAGAATAGTGAGTTTTATTGCAGTTAAATTATTCCTCAGTAAAACTGATAAAAATAATAAAATTAATAAAATAATTTTAGTCTTATACTGATTATTGCACAGGATAGAAAAAAAGGTGGGAGACAGCAGTCCAAGAGATTTTATGAAGATTGCATAACTTTGACACCAAAATTTGAGAAAGACATACAGAAAATTACAGTCCTATCTTACTCATAAATATATATGCAAATTATAAGCAAAACAATTCCAGTAATATTTAAAAACTATAATTTTAAATTATAGTTTAAACTAGGTATTCCACATGACCTAGCGGGTTTATCTAAGAATACAAGATCAGTTTAACATTAGAAAATCAATTGATGTAAATCACTACAATAACTGATCGAAAGTGAAAAATAGGGGAGCTGATGTGGCTCAAGCAGTTGAGTGCCCGCCTCCCACATGGAAGGTCCCGGGGTTCGGTTCCCAGTACCTCCTGAAAAAGACAAAAAAAAACAACAACAAGCAAAATAAAAGATAAAACCAACTCAGGTAAGCTGATGTGGCTCAGTGGTTGAGTGCTGGTTTCCCATATGTGAAGTTCCGGGCTTAATCCCTGGCCCCTGGTACAAAAAAAAA
>JAQZBX010047562.1:0-20438 GCA_029593785.1 Cabassous unicinctus
CAAGCCCTCTAAGGTGGGGGTTGTTTATACAAAATCGGGAAGAGTCCAGAGACGGGGCTCCGCGCCTCTCCTGGCTGCCTCTGCCCATGCTGAGTCACCCTGCGTGGAGTGCTCAGCCACACAGGCCTGTTTCCTCTCTCCACTCCTGGCCAAGACAGAGGACAGCTTGTGTGGCCCCTCTTTGTACCGACATTTCCACCGTCTTGTGCAACAGCAGAACAACAAAATCAGGAGCAGCTACTACTGGGAGCTCGCCGAGGGCCAGCTCTTCACCCCATTAGCTCACGTGGGACTAAACCTCTGCAAAGTGGCCCACTTTACAGATTAGGAAACAGAGGTTGCAGAAGGTGGTGTAGGAAAGGGGCCAAGCTCACCCAGCTCGGCAGTGAGGGGGTTGGATTTAAACTCTAGTCAAAGTGGCCCCACACCCTACATCTGCCCACCCTGACTTCCAAATCAGAGGTTCAGGATCAGGGTCTTGCCTTAGGAATCAGATTTTTCCACAACATAACCTTTCCACTGGGAAGAAGACAAGGCAGTGATACATAACTCCATGAGAGCCAGGGCAGGCTGGCTGCATATCAGCTTTTCTTGGGGCTACTCCAGGTAGCCTGACCCTTCATCCTTGTGGTCCATATAGGAAGAAAAGAATCTCTCATCTAGAGAAATGGTTATCTCCCGTCACCACCCTCCACCCGGGTCATTGACAGAATTCTGCCTCTTCAACTGAGTTCTGACATTATTTTCTTTCAGAGCCGCAGGACTCATCTTCCAATTTCCGGGGCGGCATTTTGGTGCCATTATTTATTTCTGCAGAGCTTCCCAAAGCTTCTCAAAAATAAAATAAAAACAGGTCCCCGGCTTGTCAAATAAGCCTGGGAAATGCAACTACTAAACCTTCCTCATGCACAGCAAAGGCCCTGAGAAGTCCTGCAGAAGGAGAACGTGCTCTGCTCTGCTTCATCTAACCCGGTGTCTCCTTCACACATTCCTCAGCCAGGGCCTCTCCTCTGCCTGAAGGTTAAAAGCAGGAGTTCCTCAGGACCCCAATTCTGGGTCCTCTCCTCATCTCTCTACCTGTTCCGCCTTCCTAATCCCTTCAGGAACACACTGAGGCCAACAACTCTCTAGCATAGCTCCCCTTGGAGGAACTGACCCCTGCATCCAGATGCCTGCCAGGTGCAAACGCTTCCTGGAGAGCCCCACGTGGTTATTTCACATCTGTCTCAAACTTCACAGTCCCAAACTGACCTTTCTGATCCTCTCCTTAAGGAACTTGTCCCTCCCTTAATCTATCCCACCTCCAAAAATGGTGCCACCCAGTTGCTCCAGCCAGAACCGATTCTTCTTTCTTCCTCACTTCCCACGGTCCATCCATTACCAAGGACTCCTGTTTCCACCTCCAAACCGCATCTCAAATTCATCCCCAACCCCATCTCCTCTTCCAACTTTGAACGTCTTGCCTCCATTTGCCACACAAGATGCAGAGTGAGCCTTTTTTTAAAATTTCCTTCTTTTTACAAACAAACGCTCCCTTCCCTTCTCTCCATCCCCCCAGAATCTCTACTCTGCTTTCCGTCTCTGCAAATTTGCTGTTTCTAGTCATCTGACCATTTCTGTCCCTAAGTGCCTGGCTCATTTCACTGAGCATAACGTTTTCAAGCTGCTTCCACATTGCAGCAGGTCTCACTGTGTCACTCTTTTGGCCAAACAGGGGGATCCGTTTAAATATCTACAAACCTCTAGGGCTTCCCATTTCTGGTGGCTGCTGTGAAGTGCCAGCCAGGTACTGCGGGAATGAAGGACTTACCACCCCAGCTTCCAGTAACGCTGGAGCTCAGGGCCCTTCCTGGAAGCCCAGCCCTCTCGGCCCCAACTCAGAAACAGCTCTGGAGGGTCATCACTCGTCACAATTCCTGCGGGTCAGCTAAAGCTTCTCTCGGGACTCACAGCTCAGTCTTTCCCTTTGCCCAATCCTTCTTCTGCCCCTTCCTCTTCACCGGTGCCAATCCCTTACACTTCCTGCAACACCTTTGGACCTAGAAAGATCCAAAGCCTTAAGCTGCTCTGCCAGGCCCTGCCTGAGCCAGCCCCTGCCCCCTCCACTCTCCTCTCCAGGTGCTCTCCCGCCTGCAAGCTTGCCGCTTGCTTCTTCACTTCCTCATGCGCGCCAAGCACCAAGCGTGCCCCAGCCTCAGGGCCTTTGCCTGTGCTGCCCCTTTGCACGGGCTCCTCCCACTCCATGCCTGGTTTCCTCTCACCCTCTAGGACCCTCGCACAGGGCCTTCCCCACCTCCCCAAGTAGGAATCTCCACACCTTCTCTGTTTTCTGTACCACCTCTTCCATTCTTTGTAGATTTCACCACAATTTACCATTATACGTGGTTTTCCCCATTAACTTGTGCCCCGTCTGTCTCCCTCGCATGTGCGTAGACCCCATGTGGGCTGGGATAGTCAGGGGTGACCCCAGGTCTGCAAGAAAGGGTGCAGCTATCTTCAGTATTTCAGTTCCCCTGTACCCAGAGTTTTGTAGCTTGCAGAAGCATTCCTGACCGTGGGATCCAATGTAACTTATTTTAAAAATAACTGCTCACAAAATTAACTTTGTAATGAGATCATCCAATTCCATCTCTATTATAGACATCATAAATGAATTATTGGTTTCTAAGGAAAACTAATTTTATTCCCTGTCCCCATTCTTTGCTATACATGTGCACCAATTAGACATCTGGGCTGAGTTAAAAATGATGGAAGAGGCTCTTCCCTATGGGCGTTTTCTGCCATATTCCACAGAAGACAGTTATGAAGCTGAAAAAGATGCATCCGTAGACACATATTCATCTTCCCTGTAAACCTCTAAATAGTGTGACATTGACATCTTCCCTGCAGTTTTTGATCCTCATAACAACCCTCCAAATAGGCAGGACATGTTTTCAGATGAAGAAACTGAGGGCCCGAGCAGACCTCTGCCTGGGTGCCCAGGCTTTCTTCCGGGAAGCCTCGTCTGGCCTCCCAGTGCCAGGCAGCCTTCCTCTCTCTGTGCTCACTCTCTCACACTACCCCTCACTCTGGCTGAAACTGTTGGTGCTCTTCCCTGCACCAGACCATGAGCCCTTTGGGGCGCACTGGCACAGGCCCTCGGGGGGGGTTGAGGGCCTAAGCGGTACTCATAGAAAAAGCGAGGAAATGGGTTCAAGTAGGGCTTGAACCTGGCCTTTCTGACTCCAAGTTCCAAGAGAGCCTTCCATAAACACACAGTGGTGCAAAGGTGTGTTTACAATACACATGCTGGTCCACAATGTTTTTCCCAGCTTGCCTGCCTTCCAAACTCCTATTCATTTCTCAAAACCCAGCTCAGATATCCCTCTGCCGTGAATTCTTCCCAGACTCTGCCTCGACCAGAATTAATGCTTTCCGTCTGCACGCTGGAACAGAGCCTTGGCACATCATTGCCACTTTGCATTCCAAAACGTGTTGTCATTGGGTGCCTGCCTGCCTTTGTCCTCAGTTGACTGGGAGCTCCTCAGGGGGCAGGGAGAGGGCTTTGCACCCCGAGTGCCCACGCAGGGCCTGGCACCCAGAAGGCACTCGGGACACATTTGTTGACATAAAGACACACTACTGGCATTCATGTGTGCGTGTGTGTGTGTGTGTAGGGTTCAGAATTCACTCAGTCAATATATATTGATCACCTACTATGTGTCAGCTCTGCTCAAGAATCTGGAGACATAGCCATAATCCAGAGAGAAACCCTCTGCCCCGTGGAGCTCAGACAGGAAACCAAAAATACACACATGAAGGTATCCACCAGTGGCGACCAGTGCTGTGGGGAAATGAAGCCCGGCAAGCTCAAGAGGCTCTTGTGTGCCGGATGTCAGGGAAGGGCTCTCTGATAAGCGGGATTGTGGAGACTCGAAGGATGGGAGGGAGCAAGCATAGCTCCCAGGGGGAGGGTGCTGCGGGCAGAGCGGGGGTGGTACCAAGGCCCTGAGGTAGGAGGGAATCGGCATGTTCAAATCAGAGCCAGGAGGCCAGCGGCACCGGTCAGGGAGAGCCAGGCGGAGACCGTGAGGGCCGCTCCGGGAGTGGCAGGGGTGGAAGCGCCTTCTCCCTTGCAGGCCACTGTCAGGTGCTGCCATTTTCCGTGGTTGAGAGGGGGCTGTTGGACGTGGCCTGCCGCTACCTAGGTTTAGAAGATGGAGAGAGACAGTGGCCATCCCGAGAGTCCCTTCTGAACGTTGCCCTTGGGGTGGTTTCCTGAGCACCCCTGAGAGCCAGGCCCTGGACTGGGTTAGCTCCTGGGGTTCTCACGACGGCCCTAAGAGGAGACTCTGGGGGTCCCCACTGCGCAGGTGAGAAAGCGTCCGTCTCCCAAAGACGGGGGGAGAGTCTTACATGGATCGTTTTAGAATTTTTCTGCCCTGTGAAGTCCTCTGCCAGCCACCGCCAGCAGGGGCAGTGCCTGCGGCTGCCTGCACAGCTGAATGGCCTCCCTTAGCCAACGCACAGCTCCCATCCTGCAGATGTCCAAGTGTTTGGAGTGTTTAAAAACCTGCATTTAGTGTTTTATTTTTATTACCCTTTTATTACATTTTTTTTTTACTTTTTACTTTGAAGTTCCCTCAAATGTACAGACAGTTTCAAATATAATACAAACTCATACAGAGAACTCCCACATACTTCTACCTGCCCCACATATGCAGATCCACCAATTTTAACATTTGGCCCAATTTGTTGTATCAGCCTATCTGTCTGTCTATCCATCAATCCGTCCTCTGGACGCTTGAGCGTAGGTTGTAAATCTCATGCTCTCTGAACAGTAAATATTGCCCTGTGGTTCCTAAGAACAAGGACATTCACTTATGTAACCACTTAAGTGCAGCTGTC
Organism: Cabassous unicinctus; assembly: GCA_029593785.1. Taxonomy (NCBI): domain Eukaryota; kingdom Metazoa; phylum Chordata; class Mammalia; order Cingulata; family Chlamyphoridae; genus Cabassous; species Cabassous unicinctus. Next base: position 4,888 of record JAQZBX010047562.1, read on the forward strand.
AAGCTCAGGACATTTAACACTGATATAAAGCTTACCGTCTATATTCCAGTTTTTCATATTTCCCAGTGATGCATCTTTGAGCCTTTCTTCTTCATTTTCAGATCCCATCCATGAACATGTATTGCATTTAATTGCCATTGTCTCTTTAGCTGTGCTTTCTTTTCTTTTCTTTTTTTAATGATGGGAACATGCACACAACATAAACTTTCCCATCTCAGCCCCTCCCAAGCGTAGCATTCAGTGGGATCAATCACATTCCCTATGTGATGGCACCCTCACCACCTTCCATTACTTTCCCATCTCCCCAAATAAAAGCCCTGCGCCCATTATGCATTATCTCCCCATTTCCCCTGCTCCCTGCCTCTGGCAACCTGTACTCCAATTTCTTGCTCTGTGAGCTTGTATATTCTCTACCATGCATCAGCCTCGTCCAAGCCCACCCCTACCACAGGAAGTGCAACCGGCCCCGCTTCCGTCCACTAGCATCCAGGGCAGTCCCAGGAGCTGCGGGCCTGCCCCCCGAGCTGGCCGTTGTCCTCTGCTTCCACACGGCAGCCTGGCTCCTCCACGGGCGACCACCTTCTCCCCACACGCTTCACTCCAAGTTCGCAGAGGACTTTGATGAAGAGCAGCTCACAGCAGACTGCAGGCCTTAGCCAAACCTTACAGAAAGCGTGAGAGTTACAAAATGAGCTATATTCAGGAAAGGCAAAGGCGTGCGAACTGTGCCCCTCAGGCGCGAGCGCCCACTGCCTTCACGCTTCTTTGTCACCCACCAGCTTCCGCCACGTCACAGGGGCCTGTTCTCCTGGGTTCAGCCCCCAGAATCCAGGCTCCCACTCCCCAGAGCCCCAGAGGCAGAGGGAGAGCCTCCCTTCCCTAGACCAAGGCCTGCTTCCCGTTCCCTTCCCGGGTGAAGGACAGTGGGAACCTCCGTTTTCTTAAAGGAGTTTTCCATCCCCCGCAGGGGGCGGCCCCATGGCCTTGGCAAGGCTGCTACACAGTCACTTCCCGAAGTCCAGCTTACTCAGGCCTCACTAATGGCATGTGGGGCACAGTGTCCAGATGGTCAGGGCATGCTGGACCCCGCTCTCCTCCTGGTCCTGAGCGCCCCTCCTGGTCCTCCCCTGTGAGTAAGCAGGTTCTTGAACAGAAAGACACACGTCTCGTAAGAACAAAAATTCTCAGAAACAGCCCAGTCTAATTCACACTGAATGGTGGGTGGAGGGGGATCCTACAGCTTTCTGCAGAGGGGAGGTCTGGCTAGCAAGACCCCTGGCTGGCTGACGTTGCTGGGGTTTGGAACTTCTCCCTGATTAAACGTGACCCCCGAAATGACAAGGGACACTTGCCTAACATCTGCGAGGCTGAAAAGTCCCATCTGAATCTCTTCTGACAAATTCCAGCTCCCTCCCTAAGTCATGCGTCTGCTACTGGCCCTTGGAATGTTCTTTTTTCTTTTTTACTTGCTTCAACAATTTTGAGATCTCCAGCAACAAGACAAACTGATGGAAGTTTCGAAAGTGCCGTTAGTGTCCCCTGGAGGCAGGAGTGAAAAGGGAAGGCCAGATTCTGAAGATAAAGGGGACACCTTCTGTTGCTGACACGTTGGGTTCAGGGTGATATCAAGAGAAGCAAATGGAGAAGCGGATGTGGCTCAACCAGTCGGGTGCCCACCTAAAGAAGACGCCGCCTCCTGCCACAATGAGCAAATGCCACAAGCCAGTAGACGCTGCAGCCTGCAGGGAGCAGATGTGGCTCAGGCCCTTGGGCAATTGCCTCTCGTGTGGGAGGTCCCGAGTTTGGTCCCGGAGAAAGTGAGAAACAATGAGCAGACAGACGAGAGAACCATTGGGGGTGGAGGGATAAATAAAGAAAAGCAAATAAATAAATCTTTAAAGAAAGAGAGAGAGAGATGCAAATGTGCATCTGGTAGGCGGAGGGTGTGGGTGAGGGTCAGGGCCTGCCATTTGGGCCATCCCCTTTCCCGAAGCCAGAATTAAGCCCAAGAGAGGCAGCTAAAACATCCTAATTTTTAGGAGTGAAATAGGTAAGTGGCGTTCAGTTGTGGGATCTTACAGCCTGAATCTCAAGGAAAGCCAGAAATTGCTTATTATGTGAAGCATGAGGTCTCGAGAAGCTCAGCCTGCAGGCCTACATCAGAAAAGGGTTTCAGAACTGCCAGCAAAGATTAGGGAAAAGGGCACCTGCCCTGCCTCAGCTGCGGGCACTGCGTGCGTCAGACTTCTTCCCGGCTCGCTGCGCGTCTACTGGGGACCTCAACAAGGGTTTCTTGGCAATGAGTTCTCCAGGATCAAAATTCAAAAGGGGACAGTAAATCAAGTCAGCTCCTGTCAAAGATGCCACAGTGTTTAGGAGCCAACTGTGAATGGGGGGAAGTCACCCTTCAGTGTAAGCCCCTGCCGTGCTGAAGTGGGTTTTTGAGTATGTTGGTCAGTTAGCACCCTAGGGCAGGGCCTGTGCCTCCGCGGGTGTCGCCAAGGTAAAAGAGAGAGCAGCTGAACACCCTCTCACCATCCCCAAAGGGAGAAGCAGTTTTTCTTTCCAAACCCCAGCCTGCCTCCCCCGTCCTGAACCGCCTCTCCTTCTCTGCAACCCCTCCCATGATGTCATCGGAGTAGAAGTTCTGTATTAAGAGCATCACATTTCCAGAGGGCTTCCCAGAACGGAAAACACCTCCAAAGGCAGCTCTCAGCGCCAGGAAACCCAGCTGAACTGGTGAGCGCTTCCATTTTCTGTTCAAGTAAGTAAATGACTGTTTTTCTCTCTCAGAAGAGTGAAATACAAGAGGAGATTCATGTCTCAGGAAAAAGTTCTTTTCATGACTCTGTATTGGCAGAATTTTCTACTTTCCTCAAGTGCATTATGTTTAAATAATCCAGTTTATTGTAAGAGACTTTTATTGCATGCTTCGTTTGGTTGTTAATTGCTTTTCCAGAAGAGAAAAAGAAGGGAGAGTGGTGGGAACAGCTGGTGAAAATTCTGGCAGCTCTTTATATCAAACGTTATGTGAAACGGCTTTTGGAGCCTCACTGGACGGTGATCAATCACAATCTCCATGTTATAAAAATCAAATTAGCCTCCCAAGGATGGCTCACAAGAGTTCATAAGGCCAATGGCTGGTTGTGTTATTTGCAGTGTGAAAATAGCATCTTCTTATGTCACCGTCTGCGTATTCTTTCAGAGTTAATTTGAAGAAGGCTCATTTGTTGAGTTAAGACACGCTATCTCTTGAGTGGCACATGCCAATGCCAAAATGTGCAAAATTCAGAAACTATCACATAGAAATTACAGCAGCAGCATCTCTAGTGGATTTGCCCAACGTCAAAGAGGGTTTTTCAAAGAGAATCACATATCACTAATAATGTCAACAGCTGCTGTTTATTGAGGACCAGCTGTGTGCCAGACAGACGTCAGAACTGAAGAGAGGAACGGCTGAAGGGTGCTCTCTCCTCTCCGGCCAACTTTATAAACACAGGCGGCAGCAGGCGAAGGCAATCCCTTTAAAAATAAACCCGGCTTGTGCAGACGTGTGTTGAGGCTGCAGCAGCCACAGCGGGGTCCTGTGGGGTGGAGGGAAGCGTCTGCTGACCCAGTCGGGGTCAGGCTGAAGTAAGAGGTCCCAGCTGATGGCACTGGAGGGCCCCGATTTCCTGGGCAGGGTGCAGACCCGCCTCCCGTGCGCGTTTCCTATCGTAGCTGTAGCAAACGCCACAGACTTAGTGGCTTACCTCAGCAGTGGATCCTCTGATGGTCTGGGAGGGAAGAAGACTGCTGTGGGCGGAAATCGAGGCGTTGGCAGGGCTGAGCTCTTTCTCGAGGCTCCAGGGGAGAATCCATTTCCTTGCCTTTCCCAGCTGTTAAGGGCTGCCTGCGTTTGTTAGCCTGTGGCTCCTTCCTCCACCTTCAAGGCCAGCAGCAAAGCATCGTCCCCTCTCCTTCTCTGACTCTGGCCCTCCCACCTCCCTCTTACAAGGACCTACATGATAGAGAAGGGCACCTGGACAAAACAGGGTAAGCTCCCTGGCTCAAGATTCCTACCTCCACCGCATCTGCCAAGTCCTTTCTGCCATGGAGGGGACACGGCCAGAGGGGCTGGGCTTCGGATGCAGATGTCGTTGGGGGCTGTGGGTGCAAGGACACCTCCAGGTCTCTAGGGACATTTGTCTGGGGGAAGCAAAGCACATCACATTTGTGGGCTCTCCCACCTCTCCCAAAATGATTCCCCTCCCTCTCTTCCAGTCCCTTCTTAAACCTCCCTGTGGGAAAGCCTCTGAAGCTGGAGGCAGATGGAGATCACCCCGTCTTCCAGAATTTAGTACCTTAGTTTCCTAGTGGGGGCGGGGTCCCAGGTAATCTCTGAACTGGTCCATAGCTCAGAAGAGCAGAAAAGGGGTCTCTGGACATTTTCCAACCTCATTTTACAACACAGCGCGGGGAGAGCTGTTTCCCCACATGGGGCCCGGGAGGCTTTGGCATAATGGTCATTGTAATTACTAGTATGGTAGTTATCGTCATTATAATTGCTGTAATTCTCAGCCTTAAAGCCTCCCAGTAACCTGTACTTTACTTTCTGTCTCTGTGAGTTTGTGTATTCTCTGATACTTTCTTTGTGGTTACCATGGGGCTTAAATTTAACATCCTAAATCCATAACAGCCTCCTTTGCTTTGATACCAATTTAACAACTTCAATGGCACACACAAACTATGTTCCTGTACCTCTCTGTGCCCCACTTTATATAGTTCTTATCACAAATTACATATTTATTCAAGTCCAAAAGCATTGATTTATCATTACATTTATGCATTTGCCTTTTAGATCCTGTAGGAAGTAAAAAGTGGAGTTATAGGGAGCAGATGTCGCTTGAGCAGTTGAGTGCCCGCCTCCCACAAGGGAGGTCCTGGGTTCAGTTCCCAGTGCCTCCTGAAAAAACAAAAACAAACAACAAGCAAAACAAATGGGGGAAAAAAAAAAAAACCAACTCAGGAAAGCCAACGTGGCTCAGTGGTTGAACACCAGCTTCCCACATATGAGGTCCCGGGTTCAATCCCTAGCTCCCGGTACCTACAAAAAAAAAAAAAGTGGACTTACAAATCAAACATACAATAATATTGGAATTTCTATTGACCCATGACATTATCTCTAGCATAGGTCTGTATTTCTTCATGTGGCTTCAGTCAATTATTAGGGTCCTTTCTTTCCAACCTTCAGAATTCCCTTTAGCATTTCTTGTATGTACAATCTAGTTGTGACAAAGGCCTTCAGCTTTGTTTATCTTGGAATGTCTTAACTTCTTTCCCTTTTTTTTGAAAGACATTTTTGCTGGGTATAGAATACTTGGTTGGCAATTTTTTGCGTTCAGCACTTTAAATATGTCTTCCCACTTCCTTTCTTGCCTCTGTGGTTTCCAGGGGGAAATTGGCACTTAATCTTATTCAGGCTTCCCTGGATGTAACACATTGCTTCTGTCTTGCAGCTTTCAGAATTCTGTCTTCATCTTTGGCATTCAACAGTTTGATTATAACCTTGTATGGAGGGGGTCTGTTTGGGTTTATCCTGTTTGGATTTCATTGAGTATCTTGGATGCATATAGCCATGGTTTTCTTTAAATTTAGGACATTTCCTGCCATTGTTTCTTTGGATAATCTCTCTTCCTCTTTCCCTCTTTCTTCTTTGTCTGGGACGTCCACAACGCATACGATTGGTATGCTTCATGGTGTCCCACAAGTTCCTCGGGCTCTGTTCACTTTTCTTCCTTCTTCCTTCCTTCTGCTCCTCAGACTGGATGCTTTCATTTGTCTTATCTTCAAGTTCACTGATTCTTTCTTCTGCCAGCTCCACTTTGCTGTTGAATTTCCGTCACTGTGGTCTTCAGCTTTGTTTGGTTCCTTTGCATAATTTCCTTCTTTCTACTGATATTCTCTTTATATTTATCTATTGTTTTCCAAATTTCCTTTAGTTCTTTTTCCATGATTTCCTTTGGCTTTTTGAGTATGTTTAGGACCATATTTTTAGTCTTTGTCTGGTATATCCTAGAACTGGTCCTCCTCATTGATGGTTTCTAATGCTTTAAATTTCTCCTTTGCCTAGGCCAATGTTTTCTGTTTCTTTGTGTATTATGTAATCTTTTATTGAATCCTGAATACTCTGCTATTTCAGTGTGATATTGTTGGAATTTAGACTAAGACAACTTCTCCTTAAGCTTATATAGAGCTAGTGTTATGACAGAGCTTTCTTTGAATGCCAGGAGCTTAAAAAGAAGAAAAAAATAACACCATTCTCTGTCTACAGATTTACCTATGGGAGTGCTCTCCTGTGGGGCTTATCCATACAATGAGTTTAGAGAATAGCTGCAGGCCAAAGCATAGGGGCCTCCCTGATCCTTTCCAGACATGCCTCTTGTCTTGGGCATACATGTGTGGCCCTAGGAGTGTCCCCGTTTATACAAATGTACCCTCTTTCCTAGGATACAGTTCCCTCACAGTCCCAAGCCATTTACTGTATGTCCTACAGCCAGAAATTCCTTGCCCCAGGTAGCACAACTTGACTGCTCTCCCACAGAATTCTGTAGGAGAGCTCAGTGAACTTTACCCTCAGGGCAAGTTCTGTGATGGTGAGTCTTTCAGGCCACCACCAGGCAGATTGGGCCAGATACACATGCTACCAGTATGTGCACAATTGTTACTCTGCTCCCTCTGGAGTCTGGACCAGGGATCCACACTGGGGGCACAGGCAGCTCCATACTGAGCCAGTAAGGAGGGTGGGGGTGGGCAAGCCAGGGTGCCACAAGATCCTACTGCTCTTACGTGACCTTTCTCTTGATTCGGCTTTGCCCTGTTACTACAGTTCATTAACTCTTTCCTGAAGCTTTTAGAAAGCTGTTTCTGCCGGGTTTTCCTTGTTGTTCAAAGCTTCTGGGAGTGGGGTGCGGAGCCCTAAAGCATTTCACTTCACCGTCTTGATCAGGGCAGGGCCCATAATATGTTTAATTGAACAAAAGTGCCCCCAATGCAGGTGCTGTGGTACCTGACAAGCTCAGTGAAGATTCTGCCAAACAAAGGATGTTCTCAAGTCTAATTCCTTGCATATGGAATTGCATATATATTTTAGCTTCGATGTTTTCAAAAGTGCTATCTTTAGGCCTTGGTAAAGAGTTTCTTTTTCAACTAATGGAGTTTCTTTTTCAACTAATGTTTTTTTTTTTTTTACCAGATTTAACTCATCAAATAAATTATAGCTATTTATAATTTTAATGTTTTGTCAAATTTAGATGCTGCAAATCATAGGCCTTCTCAATTTTATCTCATTTCTGGACAGAATATAAATTCATCCAATTAAAAAGATTCTTCCCACAAATTAAGATATTACAAAGCTCATTACAGAATTTCTGTTAAATCTTGTGTGTCATTTGAACTCTCACTGTTAATTTGATCAGCTTCTCCCTTGCTCAGGCCATAAATTTCAGTGATTTCTTGCACAAATGCTTGGTTTTCAATAATAATTGCAATTTGCTAAAAGCTTTAAAAGCTGATTTCTTGGCACTCCATTCCTGCACTTTGGTTAAGGATTTCCAATTGATTTTGAACAAAATTCAACAAAAAATTTGAGATCTGTTTTAAAAACTGCTTCATACCACTTTAGTGTTCTTAAACATAATGCTTTCTAAAATTGGTGACAGGCAGCAAAGAAAGAAAAGACATATTACCATGCCAAAGTTTTTTTTTATTCATTCATCATTGACTTCATCACAAAAAGTCTGTAGTTCAGTACCTCTGTGTAGATGTTTTAAAATTTTGTAAACTTTGTCAACAATGACTTTCATATCAAAGGGAAAAATATTGAAATTATTTATATGCAATTATAAATTGTGTATGTACCACAAACTGTTCCAAGTATATTTGTGTTTCATTGGTCTCTTAATGTAGTGTTGCTACCATGACACTGTGATTTACCAAAATTTGTATTTGTATTGTTACAAAAAAAAAACAAATGTTTATATCTGCTGTAAAATTTTTAAACTGAATTTAGTTTCACAATAGTTAGTTGTTTCAGTTCACCAGAATGAACTTCCAAAAAATTTGCTTTATTCCATGAACTGGATGTAAGAACTGACTCAGTTGGAATTGACTGATTTTCCTATTTGAAGAATCTGAGGATACGGATACCAAATGGGCACCATTTCACTGTCTGTGGATTTCTTCTTGTTATGAAGTCTACACATAATCATCTCTCACTTCCATTGTATGTGCACAAGAAACATTGGAGCTAAAAGTAAGCTGAATTAGCTTAAAAAAGAGTCATTTGGTCTAAGTGAAAAGTCATGCTTCCCAAAGACATCTAAGCACAGCATCTTCTGCAGCTGCATGTGTGAAATCGATGCCTTAAGGCACAATACTAAAACCACTAACTCTGACGTAGATGCTGATGCTTCTTCAGCAGCTTTGTGGCTTAGGTTTTCACAGGTTCAGTGAACTTGCTACAGCCCGCATAGCAATGAAAATGTCAACAAGCATTTTATGCAAGTTACACGTTCATCATCAGCTTTCTTGAGAAATGGAAACTCATTACTTAAACATTCGTTTTGTTTAGCTTATTGCTTTCAAAAGTGTTTATTGCAAAATAAACATTGCCAAATAATAAAATAAATAGATAGTTGTGGATTTATGCCCCACAATAAATGAATAAAGCATTGTAACAAGAGCATCCAGGCTCTTCCGTAAGCTTTGGGTCAGGACTGCTTAGATCTACATGTTACAATATTTCACACCTAACCCATAATTTCCAAGGTTTCCCACTGACTCGTCAACTGGCAGCCCAGCAGCTTACTCACGTCTCTACCTACTCTTTCCCCTGGTGATCTCATCCAGTCATGTGGCTTTACATGCTGTCAGTGGGATGACAACTGCAGTTGTGCATCATCTTGGTCTGTGTCTGACCACCAGACTTGTCTCTCTAATTGCCCACTGCACAGCCCACTTAATGGCATGTCCAAAATTGAACTCCTCCACAAAAATTCTGCTCCATCTTCACTCTGTCATCTCCATTTCAGGGATGTGCATTGTTTATTGACAGTTTCTTCCCACTAGGCAGCCTGAGTACAGGGATCTTTGCCCATTTTGTTCCCTGCTGTTTGTGTGTCTGGTACATAGTAAGTGCTCAGTAAATACTTGTTCGGTGAATAAATGAATGAATGAACTGGTGTACCCAGGGTGAATGGCTCAGTGCGAGTGACATGTCAGACTGCCACAGTATATTAGTCAAGGTTCTCCAGAGAGACAAAGCTGAGAAGATATATTTATATGTATATGAATATTAAGAAATTTATTATAGGAATTGGCTCATGTGACCATGGGGAAGGGCAAGCCCTAATTCAGTAGGGCATGCCACAAGTTGGAAGCTCTGATAAAGGTGAAGTTGAATTCCCCAGGAGAAGCAGGCTAGCTGAAGTAGAGACAGAAATTATTTTTTCTGACTGCTGAAATCCTCAGTTCTAGCTTTAAGACTTCCAAGTGGGAAGACTATGTACAGCAGGACAGAGTAGAGAGAAGCAGCAGCTGCCCGGGGGCGAGTCCAGGCCCCGCTGCGAACCGGCCCCTCAGGGCTCATTTCTGATGGGTAAAGTGGCGGTAGCAATGGCACCTGCCTCCTGGGGCTGCTGAGAAGATTAAACGAGAAAAATGAAAGTGGAAACCACTCAGAACGAAGCCTAGAACACGGAGCCCTTTTAACAAACGCTAGTTATTACCGTTTTCTTAATGTCTCATGTTTTTCAAGAACCTTCTCCTTCTGGAAACCCTCCACCATTGGCCCTGCCCCATCCGCCCTACTGCTCCCAGCCCATCAGCCGGGCTCCCTCGCTGGCCATGCCTCTTCCCAGCCCTCGTTTGATTCTTCCTTAGGTCGTTGGCCAGCGTTCCCGTGACGGCCTCCCCTCCAGACTGTAAGCAGCACGAGGCCAGGGGCTAGTCCGTCCCAGGTCCCATGTGTCTCCAACACCCGGCAAAGTGCTGGCACAGAGACCGTGTTCTTTAAATAAGGTTGTTAATAAGACTACCCGCCACCTTCCACTGAGCGCGCTCTCCGTGCCAGGTGCCGTGATCAGCGTTCCTTGAGTGCCATCCCCAGGCCTCTCCACAATCTTACAAGACAGATACATGAGCTCCACTTTTCAAAAAGGCAATGAAATGTCAGTGAGTCTAAGCAGCTCCCACCAAGTGGATGTGCCCAGATTTGAACTCAGGTTTCAAAGCCCAGGTTTTTTCCTTTATACTAGGGTTTGGCAAACTTTGGGGTAAAGGGCCAGATGGTAAATATTTTCAGCTTTCTGTTGCAATGACTCAACTCTGCTGTTGTATCACGGAAGCAGCCATGGACAATGTGTACCCGAAGGGGCGTGGCTGTGCTTCAATAAAACTTTATTTATAAACCCAGGCTGCGAGCTGGGTTTGGCTCGCGCGCTGTTCTGTTGCTCGCTGACTCCCGCTTCACACTCTGTGCCATTCATTTCAGGTCACTGTGGATGGCACCCCAGTCCTTCCTGGAGTCCCAGTCCTTCCTGGAGAACCAGACCCAGTTCTTGCCAACAAATGCCACGTCCTGTGAAAACGCTCAGGAAGCATGGGCTCTGCTCTACAGAGTACTGCCAACGTCCATCATCACCATCTGCTTCCTCGGCCTCTTGGGGAACCTCTTCGTCCTGTCGGTCTTCCTGCTGCTCCGGCAGCGTCTGAACGTGGCAGAAATCTACCTGGCCAACCTGGCCGCCTCCGACCTGCTGTTTGTCTTGGGCTTGCCCTTCTGGGCCGAGAACATCGGGAACCAATTCCACTGGCCTTTCGGAGCCCTCCTCTGCCGCGGCATCAACGGCGTCATCAAGGCCAACTTGTTTGTCAGCATCTTCCTGGTGGTGGCCATCAGCCGGGACCGCTACCGTGTGCTGACGGACCCCGTGGGCAGCCGGAGGCGGCGGCGGCGGCACTGGGCCCGGGCCACCTGCGCGCTCATCTGGGCCACTGGGGCCCTCCTGAGCGTCCCCACGTTCCTGCTGCGGAGCGTCGAGGCAGTCCCGCAGCTGAACATCTCGGCCTGCGTGCTGCGGCTGCCCCAGCAGGGCTGGCACTACGCCCGGGTGGTGGAGCTGAGCGTGCTGGGCTTCCTCCTGCCCCTGTCGGCGATTGTCTTCTTCAACTACCACATCCTGGCCGCCCTGCGGGGGCGGGCCCAGGTCGGCAGGGCTCGGCACGGCGGCCGCGGGGACGGCAAGGCCACCGCGCTCATCCTCACGCTCGTGGCTGCCTTCCTGCTGTGCTGGGCCCCCTACCACTTCTTCGCCTTCCTGGACTTCCTGTTCCAGGTGCAAGCCGTGCAAGGCTGCTTCTGGGAGGAGTTCATCGACCTGGGCCTGCAATTTGCCAACTTCTTCGCTTTCATCAATAGCTGCCTGAACCCCGTGATTTACGTCTTTGTGGGCCAGCTTTTCAGGGCCAAGGTCTGGGAACTTTATAAACAATGCGCTCCTGGGAGCCTCACACCCATGCCCTTGTCCCCTCGGAAAGGAATCCTCCGGCTTTTCTGGTGGAATCAGAACAGCGGTGGACCCGGAAGCTTGGCTCCCTAATGAATTATTTCCGACGTAAGGAATAGTATTGTGGTCAGCTGAAAAGTGGTCCCCAAAGACCTCCAGGTGCTGGTCCTGGAACCTGGGAATGCCCCTGGCATGGCCAAGGGGAATTTGCAGCTGGGATCCAATTCAGGGTCTTGAGATGGGAGATGATCCTAGATGATCCAGATGTAGCCGTAGGGTCCTTGTAAGAGGGAATCGGGGGAGAGCCAGAGGGAGACGTGGCTCCACCACCCCAGGAATGCCAGCAGCCTCCGGAAGGAAACGATCCCCCCAGAGCCTCCGGAAGAGCTGCCCCTGCAGATACCTTGACTTTGACCCAGGGACACTCCTTGCAGACTTCTGGCCTCGAGAACTCTAAGATAATAAATTTGGGTTGCTTTAAGTCACCAGGTTTTTGGTCATTTGCTGCAGCAGCAGCGGGAAATGAAGACAAGTATCCGATAAGGGTCTTATTACATTCCCATTTATCCACCCCAAATTTTCTAGGCCAGCGGCTCAGTTCACAGGGATGATATAGCTAGAGAGCCCACCCACAAGGAACTGGCCTAGTCCTAAGTGATTACAATATGAGAAAGAAAATGAGAAATAGCACGAGCATGCTAGAGAGCCAATACCTGGAGCATTCCGAGGGAAGAGGGATGGGCCCCTTCCAGCATTATCAAGTGGACTCTGTGGAGGGAGTAAGCTGTGAGCTGGGTGGAGAAAGGGAGGAAGAGCCAGTGGGAGTGTAATCAAAACACGGAGGTAGGAGGCATGGGCGGCTCACAGAAGAAGATTTGTTGAGCGCAGTGCGTCCGCACTCTTCTTGCTACTGGGGATACAGTGGGGAACCTGCAAATGTCTCTGCCTGCAGGCAGCTGAGCACCTAGGGGCAATGAGCAAGAATTAGCAGGTGGCCGAAGGACTGTGACAACCGCGACCATCAGGGTGGGAAGGTGCCCTGAGAACACAGAGCAGGGGCGGCCAGCCCAGTCTGGGTGGGTGGGAGGCGATGGTGAGGAAGGTTTCCCAGAGAACAAGGAGTTGACCCAGGAGATAGGGAAAACGAGTGACCCAGGCAGAATAAACAAACTCGACCCAGGGGCAAGCAGGTTTACAGGCAAGGAGGCAGGAGGGTGAAGGAGGGAGAGGATGAGGCAGGTCATCTGCGGAGAGCGAGGCAGGCAGGGGAGGCGGGGGAGGTTTGGGGAGCGGAGAGGTCCAGGCCATCTCCAACCGTCAGTGGCAGAGGGAGCTCCCTCAGGGAGCAGAAAGGGGTGTCCAGCCTGCTTTGAGGGCCCCGCTGACGCTAGAGAACAAGAATTTGTGGAGCGGATTTGCTCCAGCGATGCTCAGAGGCTCTGGAGCTGGGGTTTTACCAGCGGGAGGCTGGAGGGCCACAGTTCCAGGGAAGTGGGGCTATTGGTCAGACTGGGGGACGGCTTAAATGGAGGAGGAAATGAACGCGGGAGGCGAGGGAAGCAGAGACGAGACGTTAAAGAACAGCTGTGACGGGAGCGCCTGGGTGAGTCAGGAGGCAGACTAGGAGTGTCTGAACGGAGCATCCCAGAGCTGGGGCCATCCAGGAGATGACGAGGACCAAGTGTGGCCGTGGCGCTGGGGGGCTGAGGTGGAGGGAAGGCCGTCAGAGACAAGGCAGGCGAGGAGCAGAGGCCGAGGTGGAGGCCGGCAGTCAGGCAGATGCCAGAAGGTCCTGGGCAGAAGGGAGAGTCAAGGGCCCAAACGCCAAGGTCGGTCTTCCTGGAAGGGGCGGGCAGTGACCAAACTCTGAGATCCTGGGTGAGGGTGGGGGAGGCGGATGAGCAGCATCCACTGCTGCATGGGCGAGGCTGGTCTCACAGACCAGCAGGAAAATTCCAGATTCATCCTAGAAATGGAATGGAGGCCAGCATGCCCAGAGTCCGGGGAGGGGGCTGGAGAGGCTGGCAGGAGCTGGACCCCTGGGGCCCCTAGGCCATTGGTGACAACACTTTGATGGATGCTCCAGGCCTGTGGGGTTTCCTAGAGAGCAGGGTATGGTTCAGACAGCCTGGACTTGGGTCAACAAGCAGGATCCAGCCTACACACATTTATTTGTACTACATGGTGTTTAGAAAATGTTTAAGTTGGTTACCAATATTTAAATTCCACAAGTGAGTCCAGATTTCCAGTTTCTCTTGAACACTCAGAAGATCTAGGAAGATAGAGTTGCCTTCATTCATTCAGCAAAGGCTTATTGAGCACCTACTTTGTGGCAGGCACCCCGTGGGCCCCGAGAACTCACAGGGTACAGAGCAGAGGGACACCCCTAGTCCTCCTGGAGTTGACCGTCTTTGGGGCTGAGGAGCAGTGCCCCTGCCAACAGGGCACCTCCCCTTCCAGTTTGCCACAGCCTCTGCCTACCTGCTTCTTCACACATGCACGTGAGCTGTGGGCAACACCCCATCTAGTCCAGCTCCTCGTTCTACAGCCCAGAAAGCAGAGGGCAGCATGACCTGCCCCCAAACCCCAAGAAAACCACAGCTCGGCCTACAGAGCCCTCTGGGCAGGCACGTCATTTCACCTGTGGGACCCTGTGAAGCCTATTTCCCCGGGGCAGCTTCCAGGTGAAGAAGAGGAGGCCGAGGCAGGCAGGTAGCTTGCCCAAGGTGCCACGTGCAGTCAGGGGCAGAGGCTGGAGTCACCCAGCTGGTCTGACTCCAACCAGGGCAACTTCCGAGCCCCCCAGGGGGAAGTCCTGTAGCAACATGGCGAGCTGGCGGCAGGTAGGGGTAGAGAGCTAGGTTTCCAGATGGGAACTGGGAAGGGAAAGTAACTCCTTCCTTTGCTCTGTGGAACTGACCCAAATATGCCCTCTCTCCTCCTTTCTGGGCCTGCGTTACACTTGTGGCTTATGCAAATCCTAAGAGTCGCCAAAAGCAATCCCACATTCTAGAAGAATGCGCTGGCCTGAGAAACCAGAGAACGTTGCTCGCAGCTCTGCAGTCCAGCGGCAGGCTGTAAATACGGCTTCTGCGACAGCAGACACCCGATTTATGGGACATTCAGCCAAGCGCGGCCATCGGCCCTCAGCAGGAGGAAAACCAGCAAACCCTCAGGTTAGCATTCTGCTGCCCTCCCGTCGGGGTCGGCTTTGAGTGCAGAGGCAGCACGGCCGCCCTGGCCGCCCTGATGGGGCAGTACTGGGAGCTGGTGTCTTCCAATTCCAGGGACCCATCTGACAGTCCACTTGGTGCATTGCACACCTGGGGCCAGGCCCCGGCCTCACCTGGGGTGAAGGGATAAGTTGGTAAACCATCTTCCAGCAAGCACGGCTCCCGCTTCTCTGTGAGGGCGCCAAGCAGAGACGCGCAGCCCCTTCTCTAATCCACGTCCAGCTTTGGGCCTGTCCCGGCCTCAGAGCCTTGGGAGTCAAGGGCGATTCCCGCCTTCCCGGCTGTCCCAGCGGGATCAGGATGGGGCTGTCCTCCTGCCCGCCCCATCCATCACCGGCTAACAGCACTAATCCCCGCCGATCCCCGCCTTGGGGAGACTCCAAGTGTTGCAATGGAGACAGGCAGGTCCTCGTTCCCCAGGGATGAGTCACCAGCTTGCTGAGGAGCAGGGGGAAGCCGTCCCGTCCCGGGAAGCAACCCCCCCATCCCTGTCTATCCCCCCCGGCCCCCACCACAGCTCCCGGAGGCCTCAGATCAGGCGGGAAGGCTGACGGCCGCCCAAGCCCTGGTCCCCAGCCCGGCGCTGCTCCGGCCTCTGAGTGCCTCCCGGCTTCCCGCCCTTCCTCTTCCCACAGCGCCCACAGCGCGAGCCCGACAGGCAGAGCAGGGCTCGGGGCCCCCCTACCCAGCCCCTTTCTCTAGACTCCCTGCATCGCCTCTCAGCACCCCCACATCTGCCCCGGGGGTCCCCTACCCAGGTCACCAAGGGCCT
>JAQZBX010047563.1:0-20434 GCA_029593785.1 Cabassous unicinctus
TGGAAAATTTATAAAATTAGGATATTTATATACATTTATTCCTGGATATTATTTTCTGAAATAATCCTTAATGTTATTAAATGTTCTTAAAGATTCACACTTAACATTTAAAATATCTGTTAGTTTTTGAAGATAAAAAGTTTCAAATTTATTTAATCAGGTAATTCAAATTTGCTCCAATTAACATGGGGCAAACAGTCTTCTTTAAAAGAATGAGAAATTCTGAATTAAATTATCTCTAATTTTCCATTGTCCAAAATGAAATGTTGGTGTTTTTTTGACATTTCTCTAAAAATCTTATTTAATATTTGGAAAGTTTATATTATTTTCTGCAGTTTACTATTCATATCATACAGTTAACTGCTGTAAATTTAATCTGCCCCACTCTAAGAACATGTTTAACTAAGGCAACAGAACCTTGGGAAATGACCTCTATGTAATTCCTTACTGAACCAAAACTAAGGGAAATAAAGGATGAATCTGTATGTTGAAGTTTATTGGTTAGGCAACCGTAGTGACTAGGCCACACTCAACCCTCTCCTATCAAATTGAGGTGGGTTTTTGAAATGATATGAAGGTGCTGCTTTCAAGGGGGTCTGAGCCTCCAAGACATAGCTTCTAACAGTCACAATTCTGGGGGTGTTATCACCACTGCTAAAAAAAATAAACACTTTTAAAAAATCTTAAAGAAGGACCTAATACCTACATTTGTATTTCTTGCTCATGTCTTTCTTGACAAACCTGAGTACTTTGACTCTAATCAAATTGTTTCCCTAATGTAAAGTGTAGAATATAGTTAATGAATGATAAAGAATATATATCACTACTACAAAGTCTTAAAAATAGAATGGCATATGGGAAAAATACTTGCAAACTGAGGACTCTGGTGGAAAATAATATAATATTATATTATTCTTCCATCAATTGTAACAAATGTACCACACCAATGTTAAGGTGACAACACTAAGGGGCTATGGGGAAAAGTTGTATTTTTCTATGGCTTTTATATAAACCTATACATTCTCTAAAGACAAATAATTACAATAATTTAAAAATTAACAAAAGGAAATGACAAGTACAATTTTAAAAATATTTTTTTTGAATTGAATGGTATTGATTGATAGCAGTGGAATAAATATAAAGCAAAGTATTGTGAGAAGTTTAAAATTGTAACGGTTTATTCCAAAAAACAATAAAGGTACAGAGAAAAATTGTCTACATTTACCACTCAAGAAAGCAGGAAAAGGAGAGGAAACTGATTCTCTGCTAATGAAAAGAAGATAATAATATAAGAAATAATAGAAAACAATGAGATAAAAAATTAAAATAAAAAAGGCAGTCAAAGTTTTTAGAGAAAATCCATCCAATTCATCAACTCTTGCCTTGTTTTAACAATAAAACAGAGAATTAAAATTACCTTTATCAAGGATTAAATAAAGTTTATTACTGACAAATGGACTAGAGCTGTTCAGACTTTGTTGCTTGACAGGTATACTGTCAAAAATGAAGTTATTGAGGGTTTCCAGTCAATGAAATAGTTGCAGTAAGATTCTCCAGACATCTGTTGCCCACAGAATATTTCAACAACTGTGAAAAACTTTAAGAGTATAATCATTCTCAAAGCCCCAGGAAACAGATAAAGATATGCAGTAATTGGGCAAGCTTCAATAAAAAAAACACAACTTTAAAATGGTAGGAGAAGCCTCTCAGCCCTTACAGACCCGTCCAATAGCCCAACTTATTGTTATTTGTTGCTAACTGATACCTGGGCCTGTTCTATGGGGAACAGAGTAACTCTTAGGTGCATTCTGAGTTACCTGTATGTTGGTGCCAGTCTAAAATTAGGCATCCTAAAGGACTGAATCAGAACACTGGTCAATGGGTCACACACCCAGAACTTGCCTACTAGGCAGAAACAGATTGTACACAGGTAAAGCTGTGTGAGCAGAGCCCTAAAATATAGGAAGTACATATCATTAGATTTGAAGGGATAAACAGAAGGCTCTCCAGTAATAGTAGGAGATTTCAATATAACACTTTCAATAATGGATGGGACACCTAATAGAAGATCAATAAAGAAATAGAATACTTGAACCATAAACTAATGTAAACTGTTAATAAGAGATAAAACTATGTGTAGAGTATATGGGAACTCTCTAATTTCAGCAGAATGTTTCCTATAAACCAACAAATGCTATAATAGAAAAAGTTACCAAAATTAGTTGTTGATAATAAAATTTCTTTTTCAAACGAAATTTTGATTTTAGGGAAACCTGTGTCTTACACATGAGCTTGAGAACTTCCAAATAATTAATAGCTGTCTGATAGGATTGATGGTTATTTTTTAAACTGTGGTTTATTTTGACATCGTAAAATGAAAAATGTCGTATTTGTAAGGTTTCTATCACCCTGTGAGCCAATATTTTCCATATGAATACTACTTGATGTTAAAAGATCATGCGTGTGAAAAACCCACTGGAATTGCTAAATAAATAATGCATTTAAATCTAATAAATTATGAAAAGTTTATTAACCTGGTTTCAACTTCCACACTAGAACTATTCTTTTAAAAAATAACCATTTATTGATATTGGGTATAGAATATTAATATTAAAGAAGAATATTAATGATTATCTTAAAGTGCTAATAAAATATTCCTTCCTTTTCAACTACATATCTGTGGAAAGCCATATTTTAGTCATACTCTTCTGGCAAACTAACGTATTTCAATGGAATGAAGAAAAAGCAGATCTGAGAATTCAGCTATCTTCTAGTAGGCCAGGATTAAAAAGGATTAATTAATTTTTTATTCTCATTAATTTAATTTTGTTTGGGGAAATATCTATTAGTATATTTAATGATTTAAATATTTACTTAAACATGTATCAGGTTTAATTCTTAATTTGTTAATTTTCCATGGATATATGTCGCAAAATGATGTTATTAAAGATTTTCAATAGTTCTTTGGAATGTTAATGGTCCCTGGAATAAAAAATCTGAAGACAGATGTTTTATATAAATTCTATGAATTGTGTTCTGTAGTATTTCTAAGAACTTCAGGTACTATTTTTTTTTCATGTATTTTACCTTATCATTACCCTCTTTTGAGTGCTCTATTTCCATAAATACAAAATATGACTTTATTAGATGTCTGGCCATCATTAAACCATTTTCTCATCTCCAGATGACAAATATGCCCAGCACCTCCCATATATTCACTATGAAATACTCTTGCCATCAGGAAAATTTTGTGGCCTCCATCAGGCTGAGCAATCCTTCAGAGATTTGATTTTTTTGCCAAAAATGCACATGCAAAGAATGAGAATGTGGAGTAGGTAGGTAAAGATCTACTGAGGGTTTGTGAAACACTTGCTGTGGGGTTCCACCTCTGATGAAGACCAAACTCTCATGTCCTAAGTCAAGGGAGATTCTTCTTTCATAGACCTAACTTATTTGGGATTCTTCTTTCATAGACTTAACTTATTCACTCTAATCACCAAACATGACTTGCCAAGTTTCTTAATTGTGTCCATATCATAAAGGGGTATTTGGAGACTTCTATTTTTTTTTAACCTTCTTTTCCAAGTCTTTTCTTAATTCTTCTTAGCCTCTCCAATATTCTAATACTCTCCTGATTGGTAGCTATTAATAAGCATTTTCAGAATAAAGACAAATAAACAACTTTCTTCCAAACTGTTTGTGGGGATAATAACTCATATTCTAAGGGGTACCTAATATTATTGTCATAGCCCATATTTGAGGGTCTCTTCAGAGCACTTTTGGCAAGAGTCTCACTCTGTGACATAACCTCTTTTACTTGCTTTCTTTGTAAAATCCATTGTAAAATGTATCCATTTTCTTTAATTTAAAAACTAGTGGTCAATTTTTTCATGTTTTTGGTGAGGTCGAAAATTTAAAATAGTATATGGTTTTCCATCCCACAATAATATTAATCCAAATCCATAGAAAATTCAGTTTTATTGGAGTTGTGTGATTTATTGATACAGAGTAATATAAATGTTTATATTTATAACAAAAAATTGAAAATTTATTGTATCACCCGTGACTATGAAACTTTTTTGAATACTTGTTTGTAAACAAAAATATTCCTTTATAAAATGCACAGTTCCAAATTCATCAAATCTCAAGATTATAACCAAAGAATCTGCACCAATCTAGAATTGAAGGAAAACTTGCCTCTCTATAGCATGAAATCAGTAGTTCCCCAGATTACCTGATAATTATGACATATATGTGTCCTTCCTAAAGAATACTCATGTTTGTATAGTATCTAGAAGTACTATTGTTCCTTTGATTACAGGTTTATACGAATTTACCTGAGAAGTCACTCCTTGAATTTTATTCAGAGAAGAATGAGGCAGAGTCACAAATGATATAAAGTCTTTATATCTGGGCAAAAATAATATTCATATTACAAGAGATAAATGTGTTTCCTCATTTTCCAGGTATACTTGTGTGCTTTAAGTAATGTGTTTCTTTAAAATGACTAATGAAGAACTCACTGAAATAGCTTTGATACCTCTCAAGTTCATTAACATAATAATTTTTGCTCCACATTACCAATTGATAATTATAGTAAGTTTTAATATCTCTGATTCTGGTTTTGTTATAGTTAATTAGTTTTGAAAGTGGTACTTGATGATATGTATGTGATACTTATACTGTATTCCAAATACTGAAAATATAATGTTACAGAAAATACCAAGATAATGAATTAGCACAAGCACTATGAATTAAATACTACTTGATCTATATTGTGGATTATAGTGAAGAAATTCAGAGACAAAAATGAGTTACATAATATTTCATGGAAATCAATCTTCATAAGCAAATATATCCCTTGATATAACAATAGATAGGGTGAGATATCTAGTGAAGTTATTATTTATGAACAACTAATATTTATTTGTAGGATATTAGGGACTAGATACATTCTATATAGATTTTTAATATATACTATATTTTATGTGTTAAAAATTGATGAGTGATTGGTATCCCATTCAATTTTCCCAAAGTTTACAATTGTGATGTAAATAATTTCTAAATATCCCTTATATAATAAAGATTAGGGATAAAACCCTGAAATTCCTCTCCCTCTTTCACCCAAGGATATGCATTAAACCATCATGATACATTCTGAACTACAAGATGTTTGATAACTGTAACACAGAAAATTTGAGAACTTGTAAAAACCAAGGAAAAAATGCAATCTAAAGAGATGAGCAATAGGAATAAGTGTTATAAGGAGCAAGAACAATGTGTGGTTTTGGTAAAAGAAATTTTAAAAAATCATCTTGATTTTTATTAAAAATCTAACACTTGGTTAAATAGTATCACCTTTATAATTGAGTATTGTTGATATTTAATAAAATCTCTGCTTAAAAGCATTCTCTTCTTCATATAATTTAGGATGATAGAAGAATTTTCATAATTGAAATGATTATTATATAAAAAGTTGCCAAAATATCTTGCAAAAGTCCTGGAAAGTGAATAAAATCAATGAAAGTAAAGAAAATCATTCTAATTATTATTATAAATCATCTACCTAAAACACAGCCATTGCATACAATTTTGTAATTGCAAATGAAATATATATAAAATATTAACAAAAATAAATTTTTAACACTTTATACTTTCTACCCCTCCATTCTATGTTTTCTACATATAAAATTAAATAGTTCTGAAATAATACTCTTCAAGAAAATTGGTTTTTGTAATGAAAGGTTTGTTAAGGATACAGCAATTCTTTATGATTTCGTATGCTTCAAGAAATGCATACGTAAAATAATTGTGGCTACAATGGTTATTTTGAATGCAGAGATTTCATTTAAAACTCGAAAACCATGTAGGCCAGGTATATGGACAGGAATTTAGGTCTTCATGAAATATCAGAATTAATGATTAATGGAAAAAAGCATGCTTTGAGGAGGAGAAAGATCAGTTATGATGCTTTTCTAAGAAACTGTGACCAGGTGAGAGTGTAAACTAGACAGAGAGCATGAGAACTCTGGTACACAGTGCAACAGAAAAATGGAATCAATTAGATTCTAATAACATAAAAACTTTAATGGATGTTGCTGTAAAGGAGGAAAGCAAGGACTCAAACTCATATCTTATACAACAACTGAAATGAAAGAGTGGTGACACCTAATCCATCTGGTCACCATTCTGAGAAGAATCTCATAAACACTCATTAACTGTGTTACAAAAACCAATTTTAAGTCAGCAGGCCTAAGACTGGGAGATAAAAGCAAACCTCCTAGTCACCTGGTACATGAAGACAATCTCTGTACAATATTAAATCAAATGGGCTGATGCAGAAGATCTCCTAGAGAGCATTTCTGAGATGGCCATTTGCTAATAAAGGAAGTGAGGAAATAAACCCTGCATATGCCCAGGCTGAAATTAAATAGATGTTTTACTGAAATAGTGTACATATGACTCAATATTCAAAGATTTATGGGCTTTCTTTTAATTTATTAATGTACTTAGATTTTCTGAACCTATTGATGTTGAAATTAATATATAAGAGCAAAGTAATAAAAGAAAGTAAAAAAGTAAATAAGCAAATAAATTGGCTTCAAAATACTTGATTACCAATCTTCTAAACTGAATTCCTCATAAGAAACCAAATTTTTAGACCAAGGGTAACATTTTATTTGTGAGTAATATGGATTATCTGCACTTAGTTTTCAGAATATTCTTATCATTTTGTACTTTTACTACAGGGAAATGGAAACATATTAGAAAACATGGACAATCTCACAATTTTCACAGAATTCCTCCTCATGGATATCTCAACCTCCTGAGAACTCCAAGTCCTGCAAGGTCTGATGTTCCTAATGTTTCTGCGAGTGGTGATGATGAATCTTCTAACTATTACTGTCATTGTAACAGACCTATATCTGCATTCTCCATTGTACTTCTTTATAGGAAATTTATCCCTCATAGACATTTGCTGGATTTCAGTTACTATGCCAAAAATAATTGTGAATTCTCTAACAGGCAGTAAATTGATTTCTCTCCCAGCATGTGCTTCCCAGATCTTCTTGGTCATCTTCTTTGTATCCACAGAGTTAAAATTCCTTGTGGTGATGTCCTATGACCACTATGTTGCCATTTGCCACAATCTGCACTATGGGCTCACCATCACCCCACGTCTGTGCACACAGGCAGTTGGTGGCTGATGGACAAGTGGGTTCATCCAGTCTGCTATCACCACAGGTGGCATGTTTAGGCTTCCCTTCACATAGTGCAATGTGCTCCATCAATATTTCTGTGATGTATCTCAAATTTTGAAGGTCTCATCTCCAGATGTTCAGTTTTCTGAGTCTATGGTCTTAGGTATAATGCTTGTAATACATTAGCATGTTCTGTCTTTATGGTTAAGTCATATATTGATATATTTTCAATGGTGCTTTGGATGCATTCTGTGGAAGCCCGTAACAAAGTCTTATCCACCTGTACCCCACAGTTGGCAATTCTCATTTTGTTTGTAATTGCTGGAATGACTGCTGCCTTTGGTCCCATTGCAAATAAACTTTCTCTTAAAAATCTTCTCATGGCCATGTTCTATAACATGTTGCCCCCATTCATAAACCCTCTCATCTATAGTCTGCAGAATAGAGAGAATAACACTGCTCTAGGAAGAATGTTCAACAGATGTTTTGAATTGCCAAGGAGGGTTATTTTTCTTTTAATTAAAAATTTATGAAAAAAAATGAATGGAATTTAATTTTTATTTAATATATGTTCTTAATTTGAATCTACCATATAAAACATTCATTTTTTTCTGTATATCTTTTGGTTTTTTATACATGATATTGAGCTATACATCTGCTTCCAGTTTTTTCAGCTCCAAACATTTGTGTGATTTACACATTCTTCTGGAAAAGATTCCCTGCATTTTTAAATTATTTCAAATAACTTCGAAGGTAATTTTGAGCTATGCTAAAGAATAAAAACCTTTGGAGAATACCATTGGTGAATACCAATATAAGTGCCTGTACATTTTTTTAAAATTTAAGGTACAAGACACTGCCACATTGGAAAAGAATATTGAGTTTGCATTAGGGAATTCAGTTCAAATTGCTTTCCTTTCATTTACCTTACCACAAAGTCTGCACCCACTTTTTAAAAAAGTGATTAAAATTAAGGCACAACTGCAGAATTAAGGACACAATAAAGCTATAGCACATAGTTCTATTTTAAAATTGTTCCTCTCATTGAAAAGTGAAATATAAAAACCAGGCCCTCAACATGGGGTATACTTTGGAATATTTTTCTCTCTGCCTGTGACCTGTCTGAATAGGTACATGCCTAGCTATGCATTGAATATTTCTGCATGGAGAAGAGCAAACAGAGTGGAGTGAGATGTAGCAACAAGTGGATTTGGATTTTGCTTGCAGAATGTCTGATATTGCTTATAATAAGTGATACATATACATTGTTCTTTACACCTTAAGGTCCTAATAAAATTCAAAGTTTTCAATTTCTACTTCATTTTTTATTTTGACTTTTATTTTACGCATATCTGAAGCTCTACATTTTTATTTGTTCTTGTATTTTTATTCATTTTATTATTTTTGGAAGACCTACAATGATATTTCCAAACATGTGCTTTTAATTAATAGTACCTTTAAGAAGTAGGCTATGTCAGTCAAGAAATATATGTTCACCTAATCTGAGTAATTTTCCTAGTTTTTTAATTGTAATTTTTAAATTGCCAAATTCATATTTTATCTCAATATTAGAATAATCATTTATTGCTTGCATACATTCTAGATTTTTGTAATTTAATAATATATTATGAAAATTTATCTTCAAATCTATTTGAAGATAATTTTAGGGCTTAAATTATATATAACATATATATACTTATATACACACTTGTATAATTTTCCGAAACCATCTAGAATTCTTGTCAGTCACTTATTTTCTGAGAGCAAAATACAGATGCAAAATCATCCTTCATCACTTTGAGTATATTAACTAGAGGTTTAAAATATCCCACTGTCCTTTTAATTGCTTCAGTGGATTTAGAGTCACTTAAAATTGTTTTCATTCTTTTTTACTCAAAATCTGAAATCTTCCTATGCTTTGTAGTATTGAGAAGATCATGTAAAATTTGTAATGAGTCAAATAAGACGTGCATAGACTCTCCATACCTTGGAGCTAAATGACTGTTGAGATTTTGTTTAAGAAATTTAGATGTACAGCTAGTCACAATTTGTGTATGTTCTCTCAGTGCCAGGTAGCAAGACTCTCCTCTCAGGTTTTAACCATTAAAAGCTGCCCATGTAATCCCCTCACAGTTTTCTCAGTTTCTATTTCATTAAGAGAGTCACCCTCAAGTACTTTAAGCCTGTGTATGGCAGCAGGCTGAAGCTGAGGACTGCTGGTATGAATCTATTGAGGTTAAGCAAAATATAAATCAACATACCAGGTTTCAGTATTGCATGTTCATTCCTTTCGTAAAAAGATAAACATTTCTGATTTGAAGATATCTGAAATCATGGTAGAAAGAAAGCCTTCTTTCTTATCTACAGCTTCTTCTTCTGTCCATTAGACACCAATTCTCATTTGGTGTATTCCAAAATATAAAAAGATCAATTTATGAATACCTTTTATTTTATTCATCACTGATGAATATTACTTTTTATTTCCTAAATATTATTTTATGATGTCCTCATCAGGATAATAGATAAATGTTTTCATTTTGGACCAAAAGTCTACTGAAGATTTTAAGGAGAGATATGACATGAACATGATTACTTAATCTTGAATAGATAGAGAGATAGCTGGAATTTCAGTTGGATTTTTGTCATTTGATTCACACAAGAACTCAGGTTTAAAGAGCATCTAAACTTGTCTTGAAATCTTTTTTCCCCCTAAATCTTGTGCCTTCAGGTTTATTTGATCATTGTGTCCAGGGGTAGAAACCCATGATGATTTATAGGAAGGAATTTAGAGTTTAAATTTTCACAGCAGAAAGGACAATATCCCCTAGTGAATATTTGGATTGTTAAAAATCAAGCTCAGAAAGTCTTCTTTGTCTTTGTAGTAACTTTTTGTACCATGGTTGGGCACAAACCTTTGGTGCTGTCAAAAGCTACCCAGAAGATGATTCTCAACTATTGAGCAGTTAAGAATGCATGACGCATAGGGATAATGCACTTTTTCTCTCATAGCAGAGAAATTAAAGTGAACCAAAACTCCTGGAAAGGAGGATAGATGGAATGAGATAATTTTTATGGATAAAATACAACATTTAGCAGTAAAAATATTTCACATTGCTTAAATGTAACCACCTTTCTGACATTAAATGTCACAAAAATTTAAGACTCCTTGTCTCAGTGACCAAAAAAGACAAACATATGACTTTTTCTCATAATGCATGCCTATTGTGCATTGGTTATACAAATGTATAGTATTAATTTATATAGTATGTTTGAAGTAGATTGAATTATATTTAACTTCTCTTTTTAGTGCTCCTTCCTGTAAGATGTGAGAGCTCCAAAACCCCAATGAAATAAAGCTTCACCATGTATCATTCTTAAATCAGCAGAAATAACAAAGGAAGGAATTACGGATTTAAGAACTGGATTATTGTGACACAATTTGTTTTCTATTTGACACTTGGGCAATGGCACAGTCTCCATCAGTCTGTGACCAACACAAAATGAACAGGAGTCCTGAATAAGTAGAGCTTCCTGAATTTTGGAGTTTCACTCAACAATAACTTAGTTTAGGCCTGTTGAAACAAGTCCACACTATATTCTAAACTGACTATACCAATGAATTCACAAATGATTAATGTTTCAGAGTTCTCTTTTATCAATTTCTTCCTCCATACTTTATATTACCAGATATATCAAGTGTTTCTAATGTGCTTAGTATATATGCATGGGTATATGTATGTGACAGATTTTATGACTGATTTCTTTTTTTAAAAGATTTATTTACTTATTTACTTTTATCCATTTTTATCCTAACTCGAAGGAAGTGAATAAATATTAATAGATATTTGATCAAACTGATGAATAAAGCATTAACACTCTAATTTAATCAATATTCAGCAGAGTACTCTTGCTATATCCTATTCTCTGGAAAGGAAGAATCAATTTTTTAATCACATTTAATTTCAATGAGTAATTATAAAAATAGTCTCAATGCAATATAAGCATTCCAAGATACTAAGTTTTACCATGTTTCTCTCCCTTTTCATAACCTTTTCTTCTGTCTTACAGGTAATCACGATCCTGACTGGAAATTCAGGGACATAGCATGTGTATTTGCAATTTAATAAATAAAGACTCATTTGCAATATTATTCAAAATATCCTATGCCCCTTCTGAGGTGGCCTTCTCTGCAATAGCCTTTGTAAGATAGGAAAATTGAACCAACATTCATGAATAGCAGGCTAAAAGTCTTTGACATAATATTCTTTGACCAACAAAATGCAATCAAAAGTAATGTTTGTGAATCTAAGAGCTAACATATGTACTTCTTTACAGGATCTTTTGAATCAGCCATAAGGAACACTAACATCCCATATGTAGGGCACCCAAATAGCCTGTCCTTTAAATGTGGGTTATACCGTGCCAAGCTATTGAAAACACAAAATGGTTTTAAGATGAAAATAAGCATCATGGCTCTCAGCATCAACTTAAGGTTTATTTGTGTCTGCAATGTAAACTAGTCTTAGCTAGCTAATACTAAAGGGAATGGTTTTGTACTGCAGTTTAATCAACTTATAAACACAAACAAAAAACGTATCCGCATATCCTTGGATCTGCAAACTCACCAGCAATTGATGCATCCATATATACTTTTTTCCATTTTCCTAATTTTGTGGCAGTACCCTGTGGTTAAAAATTTTATTTCCATTCAATACCAATGGGGGTGAATATACTGTTATTTCTAAAATAAAATATTTGCACTTCCTCTTTGTAATTCATTTCTAGGCCTTACAAGTTAATTTTTAAGTGGTTTGTGATGTCAAATTCAGCACCCTTGTGTTAGTTACAGAGAAAGAAATTCTTCATTGTAATGCAATCATATTCACAAATATGTTTCCATTGTGTATATATATTTTCTTTTCATTTAAATATTTATTGAAGTATTGCATGTATACATGAACATACATAAACTATAATTGTATAGTAGAAGTTGTGAACCTACAAAACAAACATGCGCAACAACATGCAGGGCTCCCATACCTCACCCATCACCATTGCGTATATTTTTGTCAGTCTTCCTATTCTTCTTACTTCTCTTCTCATCCTTCCTTTAAGCTACTGAAGATATCTTAAAAAATATTATAATATTGGTTTTCTTTCAATGAAATGTTTCATTTTCACCACAAGTTCTGGTATATCTAAGCTATATAATTGCACATATATATATATATGTACTCCATATAATTTCATGCTATTGCTTCTTACACATTTTAATTTTCTATCTTTAGTTACTAATTATTTCATGTTTGATATTTTTGTAGATTTGATGCAATAAATTCCCTTCTCAAAACCTATTCCAATATCATATTCATATTGCCTGTGCAGACTTTTGCTAATGGCAGGACTGTTAATTCTTTTGGAGTTCTTTTACATTTTATTTTCCTTTCTTTGCCTCACCATATTGCTTTGCATAGGTGGAAATAATGGTCTTCATTGTCATTCTAGCTATAAAGGATGCCTTGTTCATGTGTGTATTTGTTCTATGATGTCTGACTTAAGAAAACTACATTTTTCATGTTAATTTTTCTCATAGTATGGAATTCTTACTTTTTATTTTTGCTAAATTTTTTTAATTATTACTGTCATTGTAACTGACCCATACCTATACATTCCAATGTATTTCTCAGTAGGCAATTTATATCTCATTGATTTTTGCTGCATTGGTTGTGAATTCTCTGGCAGACAATAAATTAATTTCTCTCTCAACATGTTATGGTCAGATTTTTCTGTATATTTTGTTTGGGTGCTCAGACCTTATGGCGATATTCTATAAATGTCATGCTGTCACTTTTGCCCTCTGTACCATGGGCTCACCATCACCCACATCAGTGCACACAATCAGCTGGTGGTTCTCTGACAGGTGGGCTCATCAATTCTGTTATCCAGACTGGAATCATGTTCAGGATTCCTTTCACAGAGTCAAATGTGATCTATCAATTCTTCTTTGATATTCCTTCACATGTTCAGTTTTCTAAGTCTATAGTTCTAGCTAAAAGTGATTTCACTATTTCTATGGTTTTCCTGTATGTTTATGTCATATATAAATATATATTCAATGTTAGTTAGGATACAGTCTATGGAAGCTGATAACAAAATATTTTTCACCTGTACCCCAGAGTTGATGATTCTCATTTTGCTTATGGTATAAAAACTGAAAGCCAAAGGTCAAACTGGATGAAGAAATTAATGTATTTACAGTTATAATATCGAATGTTAATGGCTTGAACTTCCCAAACAAAAGACACGGACTGATAGAATGGATTAAAAATATGATCCATCTATATGTTGTCTACAAGAGACTCACCTCACACATAAGGACACAGCCAGGCTTAAAATGAAAGGTTGGAAAAAGATATTCTATGCAAATAGCAGCCAAAAAAGAGCTGGAGTTGCAATACTAATAACGGACAAAGAGATTTTAAATGCAAAACTGTTATTTGGGATGTAGAATGTCATTATGTATTAATAACAGGGGCAATTCATCAAAAAGAAGTAATTTTCTAAATATTTATGCACTTAACCTCACTGCCACAAGTTACATGTGACACACAGTGGCAAAGCTGAAGAGAGAAACAGATGTCTCTACAATAATAGTTGGAGACTTTCAATACACCACTCTCAATGTTAGATAGAACATCTGGACAGAGGATGAATAAAGAAACAGAGAACTTGAATAAAATGATAAATGAACTAAGCCTAACAGACATCTATTGATCACTGCACCCCCAAACAACAGGATATACATTCTTTTCAAGTGCTCATGGATACTTCTCCAAGATAAATGATATGTTGGGTCACAAGAAAAGTCTCAATAAATTTAAAAAGATTGAAATTACACAAAACACTTTCTCTGATCATAACAGAATGAAACTAGAAATAAAAAAATGGACAGAAAAAGGGAAAATTCATAAATATATGGAGATTAAAAAACACACTCTTAAACAACCAATGGATCAAAGAAGAAATTTCAAGAGAATTCAGCAAATATCTTGAGACAAATGAAAATGAGATCAAAATATATCAAAACGTGTGGGACATCACAATGGCAGTGCTGAGAGGGAAATTTATAGCTCTTATTGCTTACATTAAAAAGAAGAAAAAGAGCTAAAATTGAAGATTTAACTGCACGCCTGGTAGAACTAGAAAAAGAACAGTAAACTATCCCAAACCAAGCCTAAGAAAAGAAATACTAAAGCTCAGGGCAGAAATCAATGAAATTGAGAACAAAAAAACAATAGAGCGATTCAACAAAACCAAAGGTTGGTTCTTTGAGAAGTTCAACAAAATTGACAAACCGTTATCTAGACTGAAAAAAAAAGAGAAAGAAGACACAATAAATAAAATCAGAAATGAGGGGGGATATTACCATTGACCCCGTAGAAATAAGAGAGATCATAGATGATACAATGAAAAACTGTATGCCCCAAAATTAGACAATATAGATGAGATGGACAAATGCCAGGCAGCACAGGTACCAGCTACACTGACTTTAAAAGATATAGAAGACTTCAGCAAACCAATCACAAGTGAAGAGATTGAAACGTCATCAAAAACCTCCCAAAGATGAAAAGTCCAGGACCAGATGGCTTCACAGGTGAATTCTATCAATCATTCCAAGATGAAATAATAGCAATCTTGCTCAAGCTCTTCCAAAAAAATTGAACAAGAAAGAATGATACCAAACTCATTCTATGAAGCCAACTTCACCCTAATGCCAAAACCAGATAAAGATACTACAAAAAAGGAAAATACAGACCAATATCTCAAATGAATACAGATGCAAAAATCCCCAACAAAATACTTGCAAACAGAATCAAAAAGCACATTAAAAGAATTATCAGCATGGTCTAGTGGGTTTTATTCCAGGTATGCATGGTTGATTGAACAAAAGAAAATCAATTAGCATAATAAACCACACTAATAAATTGAAGAAGAAAAATCACATGATCCTCTTGATTGATGCAGAAAAGGTATTTGACAAAATACATCACCCTTTCTTGATAAAAAAAAACTCCAAAATAGGAATAGAAGGAAGCTTTCTCAATATGGTAAAGTACATATATGAAAAACCTAGCTAGCATTGTACTCAAAGGTGAAAGATGGACAGCTTTCCTGCTGAGATTAGGAACAAGACAAGGATGCCCACTGTCACCATAATTTTCAATATTTGCTAGAAGTTCTAGCTAGAGCAATTAGGCTAGACAAAGTAATAAAAGGCACCCAAATAGGAAAGGAAGAAGTAAAACATTCACTATTCACTGATGACATGATACTATATCTAAAAAGTCCTGAAAAATCCACAATAAAGCTATTTGAATTAATAAATGAGTTCAGCAAAGTGGCAGGATACAAGCTTAATATGCAAAAATCAGTAGCATTTCTATACACTACTGATGTACAATCTGAGAAGAAAATCAGAAAAATAATTCTGCTTATAATAGTTACTAAAACAATCAAATATTTAAGAATAAACTTAACCAAAGACATAAGGATTTGTATTCAGAAAACTATAAAACATTGCTAAAAGAAGCTGAAGAATTCTTAAATAAATAGGAGGACATTCCCTGTTCATGGATTGGAAGCTTAAATATTGTTAAGGTGTCAGTTCTACCAAAACGGATTTAAAGATTCAACACAATCCCAATAAAAATCACAACAGCCTTTTTTGCAGAAATTGAAAAACCAATAATCTAATTTATTTGGAATGGTAAAGGACCTTGAATAGGAAAAAATATCTTTAAAAAGACCCAAGTGGAAGAACTCCGAATTCCTGACTTTAAAGTATATTACCTAGATTTGGTTGTAAAAACAGTTGGTACTGGCACAAGAACAGACAGATTGGCCAATGTAACTGAATTGAGAACTCAGAAATTGACCCTCACATCTATAGTTAAGCAAATTTTGACCAGGCTATTAAGCCCACCCAGCTCAGCCAGAGCAGTCTCATTCAACAAATGGTGCTTGGAGAACTGATAGCCATATCCAAAAGAAAGGAGGAGGACCCCTATCTCACACCTTATTTAATGCAAAAATCAACTCAAAATGGATCAAGGGCTTAAATATAAAAAGAAAAACCATAAAACTCCTAGAAGAAAATGTAGGAAAACATCTTCAAGATATTGTGGTAGGTGGTAGTTTCTTAAACCTTATGACCAAAGCACAAGCAACAAAAGAAAAAATAGGTAAATGTGAGCTCCTAAATATTAAACACTTTTGCACCTCAAAGGACTTTGTCAAAGGATGAAAAAAAAGCTGACTCAATGGGAGAAAATATTTGGCAATCACATATCTGATAAGGTTTTAATATCCACGATCTATAAGGAGATTATAAAACTCAACAATAAAAAGACAAAATATCTGATTAAAAAATGGGCAAAAGACTTGAAAAGACAACTTTCCAAAAAAGAAATATAAAAGGCAAAGAAACACATGAAAAAATGTTCAAGATCACTAGCGAATATGGTAATGCAATTCAAAACTACAATGAGATATGATTTCACACCTATTAAGCTGTCCACTATTAAAAAGTCAAAGCTGCAAATGTTGGAGAGGATGTGGAGAGAAAGGAACACTTATTCACTTTTGGTGGGAAGGTAGAATGGTACAGCCACTGTAGAGGACTGTTTGGCTTTTCCTAATGAAGTTGAATATAGACTTGCCATGGGACCCGGTAATACCATTGCTAGGTATATACCCAAAATAACAGAGAACAGTGACATGCATAGATATCTATACACTGATATTCATAGCAGAATTATTCATGATAGCCAAAAGTTGAAAACAACCTAGATTTCCAGCAACTGATGAATGGATAAATAAATTGTGAAGTATACACAAGATGGAATATTATGCAGCGGTAAGAACAAATGAAGTCATTTAACATATGACAACATGTATGAACCTGGAGAACATTATGTTGGGTGAAGCAAGCCAAACACAAAAGGAAAAATACTGTATGATTGCCCTATTATGAACTAAATATATTATATGAAATATAAATATATTATGTGAAATATGATTATGGGTAGAATTGTATATATAAGGTCATTTTTCCCTGAAGCTGAACAAATATAAGTTAATACTACACAATGCTAATATCAGACAAAAAATTATACTAAGTGAAGGAGACCAGATACAGAGCACTACATATTGTATGATTCCATTTATATAAAATGTAAATATAAAAGAATTCTTAAAAATGAAAGATTAGTTGTTATGTAGGTCTGAAGAAGGAATTACAAAGGGTTTGGAGACTTTTTATTTTTGAGTAAAGAAATCATTCTAGTATTTTTAGGATGATGAATGTACAACATTTTGATTATACTAAAAGCTATTGACTATATACTTTGGATAGAATAGCCAGAAACTGCAGCTATGTACAGTGGGGGATGCATAGAGAGATTGAGAGGTGAAGAATTTTCTTGTTTGTTTATCTGTTTTTTGTTTAGTATTATTAGTACTAAACAATACTATTAATATTGAAATAAAGAAAATGCTCTAATAATGATTGGAGGGATGAATGAACAACTGTGATTATAGAAAATACCATTGATTGTATACCTTGGAGGAATTGTATGCTTTATTCATGTGTATCAATAAAATTGATTTAAAAAAATAATATAAGAAAAGAGAGAACAGAGGGAAGAGGTGAGACAATTAAACAATCAAAGATAAGAGACTAAAGTTAATCACAATATTTCAGAAATTAAAATGTATGTAGAAAGACTGAATTTCAATCATCAAGAATATATTACTATTCCAAATTTATATAAAATTAATAATATACCATGAGAATATATACAGCAGATGTTAATGAAAATGAATGTCAAGCAAGTCCATAATTATGGTTAAATGAAGATTTCAAAACTTTAGTCAGAAATTCATATAAGAAAATTTAAAGAGCTCGGCATATAAAATAACAAATGACATGCATAGAATACCAGGTAAAACAATGTCAGATTTCACATTATTTTAAATGAACATAGAACATATAGCAATATTGAGCATGGCCTAAATAAGCGGTTCTTAACCCTGGTTGATGTCCCAACCTAGGGAATATGTGGCAATATCTGGAGACACTTTTTATTGTCATAACTGAGGGAAGGATATGCTACTGGTATCTTTGGGTGTAGGCAAGAGATGCTCCTAGAGATCTGCTTTAGTTTCCTGACTGCTACCACAACTACCATGCAATCTGTTGGCTTAAACAATATGTTGGCTCATGTTTTTGATGCTGGAAGAAGTCCAAACCAAGGCATCATCTAGGCAATATTTTCTCCCAGAAGATTGTGGTATATTGGGGCTGGCTAACAGCAATCCTTGGCCCTTGGCTTTTCTGTCACATGGCAAAGCACATGTCAACCTCTCCTAACTTCTCTGGGTTCCATTGACTTCCAGTTTTTGGCTGTTTCTTGAGACTTTCTCCCAATGTGTCTGAATTTCATTCAGTCTGAAAATCCTAATAATAATACTAAGACAATTCTCATTCAGTTGTTTCGTACCTTAACTGAAGTAACCTCATCAGAAGGTCCTATTTGCAATGGGCTCATGCCTGCAGGAATATATTAAGTTAAAAAAAACATGTTTTTCTAGGGTATATGCTTCAAGCCTCTATAACATCCTACAATGTTCAGTACAATCCACCACCAAAAAGAATAATTTGTTCTAAAACGACAATTGTGCTCTGTTTGAAAAGCCTTGTTCTAAACTGTTAACTGCTCTATAAACTATCTTAGAACTTATATTGAATGTTCTATTGTCACAATGAAGTTAAGTTTTAAAAGGATAAATAGAAAATCTTTAAATGCTTATACATTTAGTCATACATATTGAAATAACTAATGGACCCAACAAGAAATTTCAGTTAAAATTAGAAAAAAAGCTGAGCTAATAATTTCAATAGTTTGACATATCAAAACTAGCATAATGTAGCAAAAATCTTGCTTAGATGAAAATTTTATAGACCCAAATATTAAATGATTGGAAAAAGGAAATGAAATCCAGTGATGTAAATTTTTACTCAAATGTGAGAAATAAACAACAAATTAAATACAAAATAAAAATAAGTAAATAAAGAATTCAAATACATAAAGTAACAGGGAAGAAAATACACACTTAATAGAAAGTTTCAACAATGCCAAAAAATAATCCTTAAAAACTATTACTATACACTTATTATTTATGTATGTTCATTTCTGAATGATATACTTCAATAAAATAGAAAAACTATATTTTATAAAACTAATGAAATTAATCTTTTGAAACAAATTACCAATATTAGGAATGAAAAGAATTACATACCATATATATGTATACATATATATGTTTTAGAAGAATCATAAAAATATATGATGCGCATTTTATGGTAATGATTATTATACTTATATTAAATTGACAAAATCCCAGAAAAGAAAAGTTAGCAAATCTGATAAAAGAAAAACTACAAAATACTGTTAGTAATAAATCTCTATAATAAATTGATTTTGTAATTATAGAAATTGGACAGTACATATAGAAATGCATGTCTAGATGGAATAACCAATAATGCTTTCAAATATTTAAGGAAGAACTTTTTATTTATTTCAGGAATGCAAGATTGATTGCTTTAACTTTGAAAATCAACTTGTAAAATCAGCACATTTGCATCTTACCGTAAAATGAGAGAAATGCCCTATGATTATCTCAAGAAAGCAGTTTAATTTAACAAATTTAATAAATTAAAACTTCTATGGACTCAGTCCTTACCCCAGTTAAGCTCTGGGCATGGGTTCCCTTTCCCAGCTCTGCAGGGCACTTTCTGATGGCTGTCTTGTCTCTCCTGTCCCACAGAAAGAGTGAAAATTGTATAATTACATGAATATAAAATTCAAAAACAGGCAAAATAATATATGATGTTAGAAGTCAGGAGAGTATTGTCTGGATGGGGCCAGGTGGCGTGGTGGAGTTAGTCACTGGAAGGTAAAACAAAAGGAAATTATGGAGTACAAGGGATAATATAATGTATTACTTGATCTTGGTGCAAATAACCACAGTGTGCTCTTTGTGGAAACTCACACAAAATAAATGCACATTTATTTTAATTTCAATAAAATTTTTAAAGTGAAGAACACATAAAATATTTAAAATATAAAAGACAGCATAATAAAATAAAACCATTAAAATATATAATATAC